>NW_019104540.1:719169-759448 GCF_001995035.1 Momordica charantia | reverse complement strand
AGGGACAAAGTGACATCTCTCTAGGGTTGCTAGGTTGAAGAGTTTCATCTTGAATCTTTTCACTCTACCAATACATGCCAATGGCATGATTCACTTTAGCTTACAAGCAATACTGACAACAATTTATGATTAGCAAGTCTCCATACCTTCACAGCTTTTAACACCATCACCTTTAAATCCTGGAGGACACGAGCATTTCACATTACCCTCATCCTGTTTAGAAATGGTAAGTGTTATCAACTACTAGAGGAAAAGGATAAAGGAAATTTAAAGGGGAAGGTGAAGATGACTAACTGTACAAGCAGAGAATGTAAATCCATTCCGGGTATCGTGCCAACATCCTCCATTATTGATTTTGCACCTCGCAGGCCCACTTGCTGAAAGCCAAAATGATTATAATATTTATTTAGCATAGGCCGCAAAATCAAAAACCTAGAGAAAAAATGGGTCAAGCTTTTTACTGATAGATCTGAAATTCATAGGCAGTTTGAAGGTAAGGCAGCATGTAATACGCAAATAAGTAAATACTTGCATATGAGACTAAGCCTTGATTCATTACTTCTCAAAAAACTACAGATTGACAATGTAAAGAAACTAGCTGGCCAAAGTAAATAGCCTTTATTTAAAATTTAAAAAAAAAATCAGGAGAAAAAAAAGTCTACCAGTGGCAACACAAAATACAACTTCCATCGGTACACCATAGAAATGCCAAAAGTCTACCAGAGACAACACCACACTCTAAAAGACAAAGCCACCCAGTGGTTTAAGTCATCAGATTCAGAATAACATTTGCACATAATATACCAAATGGCGCCAAGGATAAATGTAGATGCTTTCTTAATAAAATCCAAGGTGTAACTAAGGCTTTTTTAATAGGCAGTTGAGGGTTTTGGGCTCCTTTTTGTTTGGCTGTTTTTTGGTATGCCCCTTTCATTCTTTCATTCTTGCATTTCTTTTTAATGAAAGCAAATTTTCATTTAAACCAAAAAAGAAAGATTGGATTTCTTTGGGATCTTCAACTTCCAAATTTTAAAGAAATAAGAGGGAGAACATGAGGAATACCAAGAAACCGAATGACTATACAGCAACATACAAGTAAAACCATCATAAGGATCGTTGGACCAACCACAACCACGACAATCTCTATGCACATCAACAAGAGTAACTCGATTAAAAATAGAAAGGAGAGAGGTTACAGCCCAAGGTTCTCTCTATCACAAAGATTTAAAGAGGAATTCCCTATTGGTAAAATAACTGACGAGATTGAGAAGATCTTAGAAAGAAACGAAGAATATGAACTGCCAAAACCATGACTAGAAAGAACTATCTTGAAGCCAAAGGTTCTTCCAAAACAGACCTTACTATCATCCATAGCAGAATACTTAATAAAACAGAAGGATAAGGAAAAACACCGAGAGAACACCTTCCAATGGTTCCTAAAGTTTCCAAGTAACCGGACCTCAAATCCCAACCATTGGAGTGCATTCCATACCCACCAGTATAATCGAATGCCCCAAAGTATAGCTACAAAAGAATTTAAATGAGTAACTCCARGGAAAGGCTAGAAGATGTGCCATATTTTTAACATTTACTAATCGTGTTTTTCTTAGGCCTGTTTTGAATGAATGGAAAGTTGAAGTGTTCAGCAAGTCAAGGAGATTATCAATAGAATACAGGCTTTAGATGGGAATGGGCTGGAAGGTAAGTTCAAGGAAGAAAGGACGACACTTAAAAGAAAGTTTGAGATAATCGTCCATGGGTCGGAGATTAGTTGGAGGCAAGAAATCAGATTAAAGTGGATGAAAGAAAGGAAGTCAAAAAAATTCAGATTATTGTCCGTAGACTGAAGATTAGTGCCAAAAATAACTTCTATGAAATGTAAAGCTAAATTATATATGACAAAAATGAAGCTTATTAATTATTTTTAAAATAATGGTCTCAATCACATGCGACAAAACTAATTAAAATTTAGCTAAACTTGATCAACCATAAGTTTAACAAACTTTATCCAAAAGAATGAAGCCTATATTATTATCATTATAAATATAACATGGTTTGAATTTAAAAATTCCTTCTTTCGTATATTATAAATTAAATAATATAGTGGATGTCCAATAGAAAAAGAAAGGAAAGTTTATATTCCATTAAAAACTATGGTGACCACCTACTGGGAGTTGTTTGGAGGATTGTTTTGAAAATAGTAGTCTATTCTTGTTTGCAAAAACTATTTTTCAAATTTATGATTGGATGAGATTACTTATAAAGCTCATTGTACCCTAATTTATTATGGGTCAACGGCCTCAAAGCTATTTTTTCAGAATTATGGTTGGAAAGAAACCAAAGGACTTTGAAGGCTCTCGAAGATCATCAATTGATTGCTTCAACCTAGCTAAGTTCAAAGCCTCTCAATGGTGTGCTCTTTCCGGTTTCTTTTCTTCGTATTCTCTTAGCATGATTTGTATAAACGGGGAGGCTTTTACAACTCCCCTTTGACTTTGCTTCTAATATTTTAGCTTTTCTTTCTCTTTTCACTCCCTTAGGAGTTTGTATCATTGAACAATCTTCTTCCTTTTTATTTATCTATGAAAAGTTCGTATTTTGTTCAGAAAAAAAATTGCTATTCATAAATCTATAACTTGTGGAATGAAATTTTTTACTTTTTTTTATAAAAGAAAAAAAAAAGCATTTGTGAGAACACAGTAAAAGAAAACAAAGAAAAAACTTCTAAAAATATAGTTATCCCAACCTGTTTTTATGATTGTAAAAAATAGAGAACTATTTTGAAAACCGTTTTAGATAACCACTAGATATTCAATAAGTTTATGTTAAATATAAAATGATTTTCTAGATGCCAAATGCTACTAAAAGATATGGAATTGTTCCAAGGAATACGTAAGCTAGTCTGAACACTCATTGTAATTGGAAAAAAAATGCATTTATTCTACTGTTAGTATAGTGATTAACATGAGAAATAGTAGAGAGATTAAATATTAAAATCATCAAAAAAGTGGATACTGTCATCTATGCATCAAATAATCCTGTTGAAAATTAAAATTGTCCCCAAAAAAATTAAGAAAAAAGATGACGCGATAAACTAGCCAAAAAAGAGTGCTTGAACACAATAGTCTTGATACCTTATCTTTCAAAATTTTAAGGTAACTACTACTAATATTTGATTAGAATTTGGTCAATATATCTATATTGTCTCGATGCATCATCATAGACAAGAAGATGAATAACTTGTACCTGCACAAGTGGTGTAACCATCTCCTTTGAACTGCACACCATCAACAAGTGGGCACTCACATACCCTCCCACGAAAAGTATCCTAAGAAAATCAAAACTGTCAATAGAAAATAACACAAAGTAATAGACTTCTGATGTAATCTACCCTGAGTATAACTTACTGCAACTTGACACCTGGTTTGCCAGATGTTCTTGATTCATACCTTGCAGGCTGTTAGGTTGGCTGCTTTATCCTGCCAGCAACCGCCATTATTATCTAAGCATTCATTGGTCTCTACATCTGTAATGATCGGTTCCGCAAGTTAAAAATTGTTAAGTCGAGGTAAAGTAGATGAGCAAATAATAACCACAGTGTTTATGGATGAACCAGTCAAGAAACCATTAATGACATACCACTACTCAAACAAATGGCAGGTTCAGTTGTTTCCTCAAAACCCGAACATATGGCCTTCAGAACTGCACCTTTCTCCAATTTTCCTGCAGATACCACTTGGGTTAGCAAAGGAAATGTTCCGAACAAAGGTCACAAAAAGTGAGCACAACATACCTCGATATTGTCGATTATTGACAACAAGGGTTGGCAGTATGGTAACATCCCCTCTAGAACCTTTCCCTACCTACAAAAGGAATTTATGTCAGGCAAGATTAGGTATTGGAAATTAGTATATCCCTAATAGGAGATAAATACAAGAATCTTCTTGTGCTGTCAATTAAGAATATCACTGAAATAATCAAAATTTGATTTTTTAGAGGCAGGGGAAGGGATGTCTGTAGGAAACACGGACTTGAGCATCTTGCTCTTCTTTCAGAACTGGATTTTCAGTATCAGCATTTGGGTCCCCCATGCACTTCTCTATCTTTTTACCATCAAGCCCTGTACATATGTCAAGAAATGAATTTAAGAAGAAAACCATTATTATTCTGGACCTGTATCCTCCACAATATAATATGCAATCAGAACCTACATACCAAGAGACCTAATAACATTATCAGCACAATCCTTGTTGTACTTTTTCTCCTTCATTGGACATCTAATCTGAAAATCTGTCACATAGTCCCACCAAACCCAAGGTTTTTGAGTCTCGTTGGCCACTTTGAAAACACATAGCTGCCTTAAGTTTTCAATAACCACATCTTTCCCTTCATAGCCAGAACTGAAATCCTGTTCAGGATCAGGAGCACAATACCTCCCCTGATTGATGCATTGGGACTTGCACTGCTTGCTTAGAATGAATGCCTGTGGGCAATACCAGGTTATATAATGTGGTGTGAACTGTGAGTAACCACCCTTTTCGAGTAACTGGGCTGCCCCTTTAAAATCCTTCAAGAATTCCATCAGCATGTCACACTTAACACCACATTCATCATTACTGTTAGTCCATAACTCATATTCCACACGATCATCAGGGTGAGGTACAGCTTCCCTCCAATCAAGACTCACACTCACCATTTCTCCAGAACTGATCTGTTTTTTCAGTTTTTCACTAAAACTTTTTTCAATAAGGGCAGATGGTATTGTTATGTTTTCAATGTATTTTGCGGAAGAACCATCCTCTTCAGGGGAGTCCATAGTTATCAATTTTTCCTCAACATTGTCTGCAACAAGAACTGCAGAAGCACCAGCCTTCTGTGCATTCCAGACCTTCAAGGCAAAGAAACAATCTGGAAGCCGGCATGAAAAGCAAAAAGTCAATACCCCAAAAAATATTTTCCTAATGAAGCCAGAGTACAGATCAATATAACCATATAACAAAGTTTATCAGAATTTTAAACCAGGGAATAAATCCCTTTCTTTACTTCTCAATATTTAAACAGAAAGTCCATTCTTCATACAAATAGTGTTTTTGAAGTTATACTATATGTGCTGGGATTAATAAAAATCGCAAAAGTGGCCTAATGCTGATTTAAAATGTATCTAAAAGAAGAATTCCATACCACAGCACACCTACCCACCCATCCCCAATCCCTTCTGCGTGATGCATAAATTGGACAGTAGAAACATTAACTGCTTGTTTTAACATATCCAATTGCAACTATCGTTGCTCGTAATATGTTCCCAATGATATTGTAGTCTGGAAAAGGCCAAAGTCAGTATGGAAGAATGAATGGAAAGCTCATTTGTGGTATCTGTGGCTTAAAAAGATTAGGGTGAGTAGAGGGATGTTTTAAAGTTCATTATATAAGTGCATTTTGTTTCCTCTTCCTGGAGTTCTCATGGTAGACCTTTTGTAACTACTCCACCTTTCTCAAATTTCTTGTTACTACTCCACCTTTCTCATTAATGTCAATTGGTAAGCCTTGTGGTGGTCCGGCGATTCCTAATCCTCTCCCTCTAATCAATCTACTTTTTCTCAAGATACAAAATTTCAGTTTCCTTATCCAAAAAGAAACAAAAGAAAAAAATTAGGAGGCCTCTCAATATAACAAAACTCCTGAAAAACTCAAGAACCAAACTACTGGATTATCTCGCTCAATGATATGAACCATTACAGTCACAAACTCAAGCAGCATTCAAATAAAGAATTCAATTAGCATGATGAAAATATGCAGTATAGTTAACTACAAAAACAAAGGTTTTAAGTGAAATTATTTCGTCAATTGCCCAATTTAGCCTCAAATGAAGCAACCAAAGAATTACCAAGAACCAAACTACAATTAAAAACGAAACTTACCTCCCCGATCAACCAAAACAAAGGTAGGGAGAGCTCCTGGCTTCGACTGGAACGAAATCCCGGCATCGCTGAACTCCCTGCAACCCTTCTGATTCTCCTTGGGATACACCACAGTCCCCGACATGCTGCCTCCATATTGAGGAATCCCAAAATTCCCAATAGCACTGTCGTAGGTGCCTTTCAAATCCTCGGGCGATGTGACCCTCAAGCTGTTCTTTTCAACCACGAACTTCGCCGCAGACAGTGGCACCAAAGACAGCACAAGAAGAAACCCTAAAAACAAACTCAACCCCGACTTTTGGAGCTCCATACAGGACATTCCCAGATGATCAAAACAAACGAATTCCAAAAATTCGCTAGTGGGTTTTCCACCTCTAAGATCAATCAAATCAAAACAAAGCTAAATTTTTCCAAAGGATCAAACAAATTCTATAAGAAGAAATCCGCCGCCGCCGCTGCCGCTGCCGGGAGGAAGGGCGCCCCTTTTTTGGTGTTCTGAATGAGAAAAGACAAATGGGGTTGTTGGGTTTGCTTTAATGGAGGTCCAATTCGTGTTAAAGAAGGCAGTGCCTTTCAGTCTTTGCGACTCGAAGACCAAAGAGAAATCGAGAATTGATCCGTGTGAAATCTGTCGAGACAGAAGGGGGTTTGATTATTATGCCAAATCCGAATCCTCCAACTTTTAAAATTGATTTTAACAGAAAATTTTCAACAATAGAGAGAGGAAAACCGGAATTAGAAAACGAATAGAAGAGAGAAACACACGGAAAATCTTTCTAGAAAGGAGAATTGTGGGGGCTTTTCGTTACAATGTTCATATTTGATGAGGCCACTCAAATAAATAAATAATATACGTATTTTTAAAATTTTAAAACTTTTCAAAAAAAAAAAATAGCATAATTCAAATTTCGCTGTAACTTAAGAGATAAACTAAGTACATAATATAAAAAGTTAAATTCGGACTATTTTCTAAAAAATTTAAAAATTACGATGTTTTTTAAAATACATATTAAATTTATATTATGAAGTAAAATTTCTCACCAAATACTTTTTTTTTTAACCTTCCTAACAAAATTTTAGAGTGGATATGGGATGGATTTGGGATTTTTTTTAAAGTTGAAAGGTGTTTTATTTTTTACCGACTAAAAGTATTTTTAAAATTTTTGAGATTATTGGTTAATTTAATTTTAAAAGTTCAAACAATACTTAAAATACTATTTATTTATAAGTTGATGCGTTTGAGAATATTTTTAGAAAAAGTAGTTTTAAGAAGAAAAAAAATACTTTGATTACAAAGTACATGTAGAATGGGGAGTCATAATCTTAATAGTTTGTATGCCTTTATATTTGAAAATTTACATTTTCATTTTCATGTTTATTCTATTTTGGTATATATATTTTCAAAACATTATATTTTAGTCTTTTCTACTTAACATATTATTTCAATCTCTATATTTTGCCTAAAATTATTTTGTTTCTTATTTTAATTTTTAATAAATTATATATGAAATTATTCATTCATTATCTCAATCACCTATTATATTTTTTTCTTTTTATAATTAGGAGTCGAAGATTCACTCCCTTGCACCCTGGACACTCACGCACACTCCAATACCTGGATGGTCTCTATATTAAGATGCACTAAAACCAGTGACGACTGAAGCTCTAGCAATCAAGGAAGGGATAAATTTGGGGTATTCAATTATTAAAAATAATGATTTTTACATATTAAACTTATCTTTTTCCTTACCGTTAAAAAAATAATAAATAAATAAATAATTATCTTTTTTCTCTTTTCTTGTTTTTTTTTTTTTTATGAAAATCAAAATGTATAGAATTTAAATGTCCCTAATTTTGGAACCCAAAAAAAAGTACCTAACCTTATAAGGCTTGAAGAATAAAGCCAAAAAACATTGCTCTAAATCCTCACGTGGTCTAAAAGAGGAAAAGATACTTAATTTATCGTTCAACTCTCTAAAACTATTATTTCTTAAATTTTTTTTATATATATAGAGAAGGAACTCAACTCAACTCAACTTTATTTCCATTATAAATAAACACAGTTTTAAATTTCAATAAAATCTTTTATTCTTTTATATTAACGTTGTTTATTCAATACATTTGATCACATAAATGATCGATTGGTGAAACTCGGATTCTGATTGGTGAAGCTTGGAGTCTAAGTTCGATGAGAAATTTGAAGGAGCGGCCCTTTTCACTAAGACTACATAATATTTTTGTAAATTATGGCCAATACCAATATATAAATAGTGATTTCAAATTTCGAAGTAAACCGTACTATGACAACTTTACGTAAGGCATAGTTTGATTTTTTTGGATAGTAGAAAAGTTGACAAGTAATTCACCCTTACTGCAACTTGACATAACCGTACATGAGATTTCGACTTCATACAGCTCCTCGTTCAATTCTTTCGAAGTCACTCTTTTTTAGTGGTTTGGTTATGTCAACGTTTAAGTAATAATGTTAATAACATCAACTTTTTAAGATCAAAATTTTGAATGTTATTAAGAACAGTAATGGCTAAGCACTAAATAGCCAAGTTACGTACAAACTATACCCTTGGCAGCCATTACAGAGAGTTTATAAAAAAGAACCAATGCAAGAATTCTAACATATTGTGCTAAAAATAATAATAATAAAGAAATTGACTAACATATTTTTTATTTTATTATTTTTTAAATCTACAAACAAATAATCGGGCAGAAGGATTTGATCCCAAGATGAAAGCTTAAACAAAATGGATTTGTATGTTATCTAAAATCATTCATTAATTGAATTATTTCATGAAAGATATACTAAAAGTATAAGAAATATTCAATTAAAGTTGAAATTCTATAATTCAAAGAATTAGACGAAGTTATATAAACATGTGAATAAAATGAAGCCGACGAAAGAAAATATAATGGTTGAAATAAAAATTAGATTTTAAAAACGCTAGAGGAAGGGCTTGAACCTTCGACCTTGTGGTTAACAGCCACACGCTCTAACCAACTGAGCTACTCCAGCTTTACAACAGTGGCTCTTAAAATAAAATAATACATTTATTTAACAATTAAAGTGATTTATAACGAAAATTCAACTGTATTTGCTATTTGTAATTATACTCCGAAATAAATATTAACTCTTAACTATTTTCTCTGCTTTCATTCAAAATAATACCTTAAAACTCTTACTCAAATTCATATTTTGTCTTTAGAATATCACATTATAAAGACAAGGAGAGATTCAAATTTATAACTTCTTAAAAAAGTATGGATACGTTAACCACTTAACTATACTCATTTTAACCTCAAAATTATATTTTTTCATAATCAATTTCAACTTCGTAAAACCTCCTTACTATTAATACACAATGTCACATTACGAAATCCATTTTCCATACTCACAAAATAATTAAGTCACATCATATTTTTGTTACTCTTCAAAATCGGTAAAAGTTTTAACTAAAGAATAAGGTTAGCAATATTTTTGTTACTCTTGAGGATGTATTCAAACCACATGATGACCACCTACTTTATGAATTTATTTTTTGTGTTTCTCGGCACCAAATCTTATAGGGTCAGACGACCGTCTCATGAGATTAGTTGAAGTATGCATAAATTGGTCAAGACACTTACGGATATTAAAAAAAAATAATAATAAGGTTAACAACATAATTTTTAAAAACATATAATGCTGAAATTGAAAATAAAGTTAAATGATGGATTACAAGTGTCTCCCAACATATCAATGGTAATTGGAACCTACTCTTTTTCCTTCAGATGTTCAATCTCTCATCCTCTCAGTTTGTTGAAAAAAATGATAGGTTACATCCTCTCAATTTTTCCATTTATTATTTTATCTTTAAATTTCAAATGTGTAAATGATAAAGTTCTTTTTTCTTGAATGAAATTGATATGTCAATTCATAAAACCAGAAAAACATACCAACTTCACATCATTTGATCTATAATAAATTAAATTACCTCAAAATTGGATGTTGCTATGGAAAATATATTCATTAGAAATAATATTATACTCCACATAACGTGTGGTGATAGTAAGATTTATTTTAAAAATTAATATATAAAATATGAAATTAAAGTATTTAAAAGATTAAAGATTAAATTATAATATGACAAAAACAATAGGGAAAATAATATAATTAGTGTGCTTTTTTAAGTTCTATAAATAATAAATAAAACAAATTTGAATTAAAAAAAAAAGAAAAGAAAAAAAACAATTCAATTCAATTTTCATAACTCTACTTAAAAGACGAATAACACCTAGATCATATTACTTGAAGGGTTTACCAAAATATTTAGACAATCTTACATGAGAAGATAAACAAGCAATTAATATAATAAATCAATAAATAATAAGCGTACGGCTAGAATTAAAAAATACCTTTGGAAGACTGCTTCATTTAAAATATATTTAATATTAGGAACAAATATTTATAATATCTTAACTAATTGAGTTATGTTTATGTCCAAATAAAAGATTTAAAATATTATCAAATTATGATTTGATTTAAATTATCCAAAATGAATTTTATTTTTAAAAAGTATAATCTTAGGCCAAGGTCTTGTGTTCAAGTCCTATGCTGGTCATTGTGTTACTCAGCCTCAGCAGCGAGTCTTGATTATAGAAATCCACTAGCATAAGCACACGGTATCCGTTTTGAAAAAAAAAATCCAAAAAGAATTCTCCTTAATTGCATACAACAACAAAGTCCTTACATGACCAAAGCTCCAAAATTTAAATGGTACTTTTTGGAGGGAGTGATGGCCACATTCATTTTGATCTACACAATGTGACATGTAAAAGGACATATTGACCCTTTCAATACCCTAAAGTTTCATAACCACCCGTCACATATGACTTCATATTAAAGACCATTTCAACTTCACTTCCACTCCAAAACAATTCTTATAATTAAACTTCAAAGAGAGCTTGACATTCATCACCAAAATCCCCTCAAAACCAACATCCGTAGACACAAACAAAAGCATGGATCACCCAAAGGTCATAAACGCTATTGCACTCATTCTCGCTCTCTCGTTGCTGAGTCTTTCATGTTTCGTTCACTCAAGAACTCTCTCGACCGCTCCATCGCCGGCACCTGTAAGTTCTCTCTTTCCTTAAAGTTTACAAAACCATAAATTTTTGCCAACATGAGCGTAGCTCAGCGATAATTGACATATATCTATCACCAAGAGGTCATGAGTCCTTTCTGAACATATATCGTCATATATTCTAACGTCTAGTTCTTTGAAAGATACACTTGTATATATTTACATTTTCTTTCTTCTCTTTTCAATGACTGCAAGTAGTTTTCCGAGTGATATGCATCTTTCTTAGACCAGTTTGTTACTTTTTTCAATAGGAAGGAGGGGGAATTGGAAGCCATAAAGGAGTGTTTGAAACGAGGCATATGAGGAAGGGCTCATTTCCAGCAGTGTGTGATTCAAAGTGCAACCATTGCAAACCTTGCATACTTGTTCAAGTATCAGTTAGATCCATGGAATTGGCTGAGAATATTGAATACTATCCTCAAGTATGGAGGTGCATGTGTCATCACGATATATTTTTTCCATAAAATAAAGTCCTACGTCAATATCAATGAAAATATCAAAATCTCGATTTCATCATATGTGAATAAAAATGCATGTTGGAGGTGTCGATGAATATTTCTATAAAAAAAAAATTATGAAAAGCAAGAGAAAGTCATACAAATTATTTAAAGTTATATACAGATACATGTATATTTTTTGTTTTTCTAAATATTAGTACTTATATTATAGGGCTCAAGTATTTACAAAATCTGTCCTGGGATTACACATGTTATAAAGTTTAAAGTTAGAAGGTAAATAATATATACATATTGCTATTAATTATCTATATTATATATATATAACTTGGAGAGAATATACTTGTCAATCTCCACTTGAAGGTGCAAAACATGTAATCCTTGTCCCATCTACACACAAAGTTAAATAAATAGAAAAATTATATGGGTAGCAAAACTTGTTGCACATATTTACAAATTTGTCACATAAGAAAAATAATGATATATATAATATAAAGTAATATCTCTGATATACCTAATATAAAGTATATCTATGAAAATTTGATATTCCATGCCATTGGAGAGTACCTTTGTCATTGACAAATATAGATCATAAATTCTTGCGTATGGAATATTTTTTGTGAGCTTTTGAGGTTAATTCGAGAAGAAAGTAGAGAAGATGAATTTGTAAGAAAAATGACCTTTTTTTCAGTATAACATATGGAGGTAGGGATTCGAACTCACGACTTTTTTTTTATCGAAAATATGTGTCTTAACCAATTTAGTTATGCTCAAGTTAGCCTGTAAAAACGACGTCAAAGTTAAAGACAGATGTTTGTCTGCAGGACTATTGGAAAAGTCGGCTCTAATATATGTTTTAATCAAGGTCTTAAATGTCAATGAAAATGTTGATGTCTCAATTACTTTATGAAAATGTTGATAGAAATATCGATAGATTGATGTCGATGGATATTTCTGGAAAGATAATAAAAATGAAAAATTCGTAAAGAATATTTAAATTTATAAATCGACATTTCATCGTTTCTAAATAAGTTTAAAATGATTAATATTATTATGTTTATATCATTGATATTTTTCATATTTTGATAATTTTTTCCAATACCATGGAAATGTCAATTTATCCTCGTATCAACGTGGAACCCATGGACACATGAAAATATTGATGGAAATGTTAACATGCGGACAAAAATTTAATACACTGATTTTAATATAATCCTTAACATTTGAGTTTTCTTTTTCTTTTTCTTTTCAAATTAGTCCTTTTAGTTTTAAAAAATTCAAATTTAGTCCCTTTCTATTTGTAAATGTTATAATTGGTTGATAATCAACTTACTTAATAAATTGATATAAACTTAGTAAAGGAATCGATCTTCTTAAAGTTTGAGGATGATATAATTCTTCCTCTAAATTTATGTCTAACTCATAAGAATCCTTTTAAAATATAAGGACCAAAGAAACACAATCCTAAAAGGCAAACACCTAACTTTTTAAAGTACAGGTTCTAAATAAACTCAACTTCCAAAACTCCATCACTAAACTTATAATTTAATCAAAATTTTATTTTCATAGTTTCCACAGAATTCTCATTTTATTAACAAAAATTTACAAGAAGAGTTATATAGTTGAAATAATTTATGTTGACATTTCACTTCCCTTAAATCAATAAACTAGTTCAAGAAACCTCATCAAAATGTACAGCCACAGAACAGACCAAAAATGTCCAACAAAACTAGCAAGCAAACAATGCCTTGTCCTAATATTTTGCCTTTGTAATTCTAATTCTACAATATCCTATTCTTCACAATCTTTTCTGCCTCAGTTGCACTCAAATGTTTTAGCCCATTTTCCTTCATCCAAGTCTCCTCTCCCACCAAACTACTTCTAAGTTGCTCTTCCTTCATCTTCAGCAATCTCAAGCTCTCACTTATTTTTGGGAAGAAACCTTCAGGCCTCAAACACCATGACCTGAAGATCCCAAACAACACCTCCATATCATCAGCAAACCTCTTTACTCCAACATCATTAAACTGCACATTGCTCATCAGTATGCCATTGAAAAGAAATCGATCGATGCCAGCAGCTAAGGTTCTCCAGAGTGAAACGAAGTCTATAGCATTCAAACTTTTCTCTAAAACTGACATTTTTCCTTGCAAATAGTCCAGAGCCCCAATTAAAAGCCTCGACACTGTCCAACCATCTTCACATTTTTCCTTCCATTGCTTTTTGTTTTTTACGTAATCTCGACTTTGAGCATCAAAGCCCCTCAAAGTGACTGTGGATATTTTCCCGACCCATTCCTGCCTGAACTCCTCCAAATTTCTAATAGCTGGGTCGATGATACCATTTGATTGACTTTCTAACAGCCCATGAATATCACCATTACTATCTGATACGCTTGGTTGATCATCATAAGCCAATCCCATCTCAAGGAAAAACATGTCTTCACACCATTCTTTTAGAACAGATTCAAAATATCGTGCAGCATTAATCGAGTTTGTGACTTTAACGAGTGCATCATCGTCTGTCAAGGCAGTTAAACCTTCAGCTTCCTGGCACCTGATTACGATACAATTCAAAAATTTAGCAATGATAGGGGAACCGGCTAGCCTGAAAAATCTTGACCTCAATGAGATACTAGGCAGAGATCGACAACGATAAATCAAAGATGAGAGGTGCTTAATAAAGGCTGTGGAAACTGCAGGAGACTTTGAATGCTCAGAGGAAGAAGATAGAGCTGCTGCGGGAACTTTATCAGCCCAGTTTCTCTCATTGTCTACCTCAATTTGCAGTTTAGCCGATGCATCACTTAGCTCCATTTCTGCCCATAAATCAAGCCAATCAGGTCTATCACAGAAAACAGCTAATGAAGAAATTCTTTGCATGTTTCCACTTTCATCAAAAGAAAGCAAAATTCCAGACTGCTCAACAAGTGATTTGATTCTTTTATCGAACGATATCATAAGGTCAACTAGATGAAGCCATAATATTCTAGCCTGTGATTGAATATCAGTACCAGTCTCATCCAATTGACTGATATAATTTGGAAAGATCTCCTTAGCCAAGTAAGTTGACAAGGAGGACACCATTGATGATATCCATTCTTCTCTGCAACTATACCCTACCAACCTTGCTTCGTCAACAAGAGGTTGCAAAACTTCGTCTATAGAATCGACATAGTCCCTGGTAATCTTATAAGTGAGAACAAAAATAAATTCTGGCTTATCAACCCACTTCGAAAAATGACATTGAGCTGCTAATGATATAGGATTGACAAGCTCTTCAATAGCCCAAAGGGGCTGTTGCAAAGCAACCTCTCTATTATGGCCATCGAGTTGTCGAGATTTTCTCCGTCTTTGCAGCTCTTGTAGGCTGCATAGGGCGAGAAAGTTTTCACAGTATTGTTGTTTGAGCCTTCCTTGCATTGTAAAGAGAGGATTTTGGGATTCAGTCAATTTTGTTGCATCACTAGTAACAGTCATATTGGAGAGAGGTGGGGGCCATCCAAGGGAAGCAAGAAGGGAGCGATGATCTGCAATTGCTTGAGGTCTTAAAATAGCAAAAGCACGATCAACTCTATGGTCAACTGCTGACACGAGATGTGTCCACTGAGGGCGTGTCTTTGCAATTGATGTTAAGATATCTTCGGTAAGTTTAAGGGTTTTTATAGCAAGCAGCCTTGCATCCTGTAAAAAACAAGAATGTCAAAATCTCTGTTTTATGGCTGTTAAAAGAATATAAATTGCAAAAGGATAAACAGGAATCTATGTTACACCACTTCAATAGCATAGGTATTTGCAAAAAGATTGTTTCGCCACTTCGATAAGAACACTTTTTATTATTAGATTCAATAATTTAACACTTCAAAATTTTCTTTTTATTTATTTTAACTAAAAAACCAGCTTTTGTTAAGATGAAAAAAATGGTAAAGAGAAGACAACCTAAAAACTAGCAAACCAACAACAAGAAATAAGTGAGAAAGAAAATTACTAAAGGGGACCCATTGGGGGAAATAGGCCCTTTCGAAGAGTGAACCCCAATAGAGCCATTAAAATGTGCTAGCCCTCTGTTAAACCTCCGATTCCAATGGTGTATTCAAGAATGGGCAAAGCTGGAATTTTGGGCAGTTCCAACAATCAGAGGGAGCAATTTTAGTTGGTTTCTGATATTTGAATATGTAGAAAGGGAGTTATAACTTCCTCTGTCAGTTATGTTTATTTATGTTGTCTTTATATTGTATAGTTATTTGGGTTTGAACTGGATATTAGGCTTTTCTCCGGGTGGTAGTTTGGAGAGTTAGATGACCCTCTCGACAAAGTCATTGGCTTGAAAGGTTGTAATTTACTTTTGATCTTATCAATTAGTAAAGGAGATACCTATCACCCTCAAACCCCTTGACCAATCAACACCTAAAAAGATTCTCCAATTCCTTTCAACCAAATATTACACAATACAGCATAAAACAAACTTTATTCCAAAACTTTGGCAAACATTGTATCTGACTACAGGCCCAATTGCTAGTAAAATTGTCTAAAACAACCAAATCGGTCTTTCTCACCCTTCTCAAAATACTAACATTCATTCTCACAATTTCTAATTTCCGAAGTCCTTCCAAAAACAAAATAAAAGTGACCTTAACAGGTAAACCAACAGCCCAAATATCATGGATGCATACACTACCCACATCCTCACAAGAAAAAACATCACGACCGACAAATTTCTTAAGACTATCTCTCTACGATGTACCATTTACATTTCTCAATCCTCACGATTGAATTTGCACTGATAATGATATGCAGTAAGTTAATGGTCAAGTGCAGAGGAGAACATGATGGGAAGTGGGAGTGGAAATGGTCGAATGAGAAGAGGATAAAAGAAATGGTTCATTTCAGACATTTTTTCTTATAAGGCCCATGTGATATGGATAATGGTTTTAGTTATGTTTTAAAAGATAAGGTGGTTTTAAAGAACTAAAAAGAAAAACCAAATTTCTATCAAAATGAACCTTGACTAAACATTCAAAACTTGCACTTTATTTAGTGTTTTCCACAATGATCTAGGGATTGATTAAAAAATGTATGACTAACTTGCTCATTAAAAAATCTCAAGAAAAGAAAATTAATATGGCAAAGGGATGTTGGGCAAAACAGCCAATCGGGGGGGTTTCCTTCCCTTTTTGCTTTGTATTTAGAGTTGGGAAAATTCTCACCTCTGAACTCTGTGCCGGAGAATGTTTCCTTAAATTTTTGTTTATTGCGGAAGATACGGCATCTTCAATATCTCCAACCATGCCATCAAGCTTCATTGTTGTTTCTGAAAGAGTTGAAAGGAAAATAAATTTTGTAATATGTTAAGAAAATGAAAACAAGAAATCAGAGACGTACTTTGAAGATTTGGCAATATATAAACAAATATGTTAACATAAGGTTTGCAGTCCAGTTGCATAATAATAAGCTAGAAACATATCTCTATTCTCTTGTTTCTTGTTATCTTTGAAATGGTTTTCAGGCAGTACATTTAGATTAGAGTTAATTTAGGCCCAGTTGATAACACTTTTATTTTTTTGTTTTTTGTTTTCGAAAATTGAGCTTATAAACACTATTTCCACCTACGATTTTCTATTTTTAAAAATATTTTCAAAATCTGAGCCAAGTTTTAAAAACAAAAAAAGTAGTATTAAAAAACTTTTTTTAAGAAAGGTGAAAAGGATACAAAATAGTTGGGAAGAAAAAAGAATAATTTTTAAAAACTGAAAGCTACAAAAGAAATTATTATCGTGGCTTTTTTTTTTTTTAATATTCGTGAGTGTTTGGGCCAGCTTAGACACACCCTCGACTAATCTCACGAGACAACATACCTGACCCTATAAGATTTGATGCCGGAAAACACATAAATTAATTGCTAAGATAGGTGATCATCATGGAATTTGAACCTATTTCCTCTCAAATGGGCTTTTATTGGAAAAATTAAAAAATGATGTATAAGGAAGCTAGAAAATGAAGGATTTTTTTTTGGGGTGCAAAAAGAATTTACACCATAAACCAAAGAACAGTAGAAAAAAGGCGTTAGGAAAAGGATAAATATCTTGTGCAGAAATATCTAGTTGAAAAAAGCATAATGATCAATAAAAATAGGTCCCTGCTTTTCCAATCTTGGGATTACAGATTCCACGATGCTTAAAAGAGGAAGAAGTTGTTGTTTGGTCAGCTCTTCCCAAAAGCTCTCCACAGTCTCTTTAAACAAAATAGATGATTATGGTTTCTATTTATGCATCAAAATGTATAAGCTAAAGGAGAATCTAGAGTTCCCTACCTTTCCCCTTAGCCTCAATCAGAATACAAGATAACTAATTACTCAAAAACATACCTTCCAAAAATCTATCATCCTATATAAGACCCCCTTCTAAGTTCTAACTAACTAATATGCCAGAGCCCAACATCAAATATGAAGTCTATTACAAATTACATAGGCACAACATTTTTCCCCCACTTACAAGCTGTATACACTCATACGGGTCTATCAGCACCAACTGGGCCTAAGCACTAAGACCGGGTTCCTCTGCCATATTAAGGCCTTCTTACACTTTGTTAAAATCCCAAACATATGAAGTGCGACTCTCTTTCTTAGTGGATAGAGAGAAAATTCTAGGGAACCACTCCTTGAATCAACCTCCCTGCTCCAATCATCCAGTCAAAAAGGAACAACTTCCATCTCATTTTGTTTTATTTTAGTCAGTTCAATTTTATAAAAGTAAAAATTTAGTCCCTGACCCCAACCTTTAATTATTTAATTAAATTCTCATATATGGCAAGCATACCATACCGAAGTTTTCATGTTAACCTATACATGGTGCAATCCCAACTTTCCTTTTTTTCTAGGGACACAAACACACTTTTTATTGATACAGTGAAAAGTAACAAAATCTTGAAAAGAGTTTACAGTACAGAAAACAGAAATGAATGCGAATTCATCAAGAACTTCCCTGAGTACAAGTTGCTCCACCAAACAAAAACATTTAGCTAAGGAAACAAGAACACCTTCCCAGCTACGAATAATCACCCAAATTTCAATCTAAAGGAACCCATAAAGAACAAATAGCTTTAACAAAATCTAGTACCCCTACCCATTGCCTAGAAACCTTGTTAAACAACCTACTATTCCTTGCCAACCATGAAGTCCACGTAAAAGGATTTACAGCATTAATGCATAGCTATTCATATCTACACTACACCTTCCTACTGAGCAAACAAGAAAAGAAATAGATGAGACATATCTTCCAAGAACTTAATTATTCATCACCACACACAAAATTTGAATATTTAACTGCCAAATGACCCTCCATCCAACCAGTCGTCTTCCAAGAACTTAGTTAACGTCTCATTATCAACCTTTACTTTAGAAAACTTCAATATTAACTCCTTCAATTTCAAAATATTTCCCAAAGATATTTTCCACCCAAAAATCACACCCCTTCCTTCTTTCCATAAATACTACAAAAGTTGATCAGTTTCTATAACAAGAACACCACGCTTCCAAATTTCCCTATCCTAACTCTACTTCCCTGTATCCTGTGTCAAAGGAAATCATGAAGGTATTAACTAATATTGAGAAATATGCTTTGTGGTTCCGCTCCTCCCTACCCAGTCCATAACAACCTTCCCCCTCTCAACTCTCTCTGTCATTAATTCATTAAATTATTCTTCCGGCAACAACTTTGGATTGCAGATATTTTTATGAAATTACTTCCCAAATCTATACTCAAAAATCAAATTGCAGCTCCTTCTCAATCGATCTCAAGAGAGCTTCCAACACCAGTGCTAAATACTCAATATCGACTCCTCCCGTTGGCAGCTCTAAAATAGTAATCTTATTTTTTGTTACTGATAGGCTATAAGTACGTTGAGTTAATTTACCTGAAATCTTTTTTGCTGATTTTTGTTGCTATTCGTATTTCCTCAAAATAAATTCAGTCCGTCATTATCTTCACTCTCCAATCTCCACATAACAGGATAGAAATCCCGGAAACATAATCATCCACATAACAAAACAAAAATCCCAGACTCATAATCACGCGTGCACAGACTGAGATACAAACATGGTCATTCATGATACCAATACGAATTCTATCCCCATTCCAACATTTCAACGTACTTCCCCTAATCACATTATCATAATCAGGTAAAAATAAACTAGAAGGCCAACAGTAACTCACCGGCGTACATTCGTACCGCCTCCATTCTCGCCACTTCTTTTGCCAGCGACGATAGCTCCTTCCCCAGCACCCCATCAGCTATCCCAACTCCTGTTACACAACACCGAGCAGAATTCTCGTACTCAATTACAAAAAGTTACATAGAGGGCACAACGATACACAAGAATTCCCCATTTCGTACACACCATACAGATAACTATTATTCAATGCATAAGCCAAACAATCTGCACAAACCTTGTGTGGGACTGCGAGAGCGAGTGAGTGATTCAAGACCAACCAATTTTCCATTAACATCTCCAAGGAGGGCATGAAGACGATCGGAGAAGGAAGAGTGAGAGAGAAGAGCATGTTGAAGGTTCCGATTGAGCTCGATTAGAGACTGATCCAATTGGTGGCAGCGAGTTTGAAGGTCGAGGACGAGGGTGGGGCCTTGCGCGAGAGTTTCTTTGTTGTACAGCTGATGATCGAGGAAGGAAAGGACTGAGGGGGAAAGATCTGAAGGAGGAGGAAGAGCTCTAACCTTGCCCATGATTAACGTCGATGGAGTGAGAATTGCGAGATCCCAATCCCGACGAATCAAAGTGAATTCAAGATTCTCAGATCAATTTCTTCCATTGATTACAATCGCAGACGCGAGAGAAACGAGAAGAAGAAGATGAGCGATGAAAGAAGATCGGTCGGGTCTGTTAATAATGCGAACCGAACCGAACCGAATCAGTCTCGGTTGCCATTTATATATAGGTTAGAACTTAGAATATTATTTCGGCCTCTTATACTTTTTTTTTTCTTATTATTAAAATGTTAATTTTTATCATTTTGTGGAACGATTTATTTTAGTTCTTATATTTTTAAAATATTATTTTGTGTCGTATTGAACTTGTAATTTTGATTCATTGATTGAATTTGTTAAAGATTTTTGAGAGGTATAATATAATTTATTTTCAATATTTATTTAAAATTTGGGTTAATTTGTCAACTGTTGTGACGTGAAAGTATAATGAGATTAGAACAAATTGGAAATTTGTTAGTTTGGACGTGATAAAATATGTTGGTTTTGTGGCATCAGATTTCCTAGTTGATTGAATTTTGAGATCCATCAAAATTCCCTTTTTATAGTTTGCCAAGAAAAATCTAACTCGACTAAGTTTTTTCAAGTACAATGAATCGAAAGAGGAGATTCGAACTCTAGCATCTAACCTTAGGTTGACTAATCTTACCTATATGAGTACTTTTTAATTTTTATCACTAATTAAAATAAGTTTTGACATATCTCGATGAGTATTGATAAAGTGTATATTAGTAAAAGAAAAATTGAACTAAACAAAATAGGTACGAATTTTCAAGCAAATAAAATATCAATCAGGACATGATTTAACCAATGACACCTCTCTTATAAAAAAAGTTATGAGTTTGAATCTTTCCGGTACGGTAATACTAATAAAAACAATTTGAAATATTGCAAAAAAATCGAGGTATATAAGAGAATAGCTCATTTATTTAATTATCTCTATTTTATTTAATTATCTCATTTTCCCCCTTTTCCTCATCAGATAAAATTAACCAGAATTTATATAAGTGAATAGCTCGAATATATTTATTGCATTCAAAATGTTATAATTCGAACTTACTATTGGAAGTTTTTCAAAATTTTTGGATTAAATAAATAAATAAAACCCATTAAAAGGGTAAATTGGAAAAGGAAAAAAAAAACTGCCTTGTAGTTGTAGCCTGTAGGGCAGAGTCCGAACCAGAAGGCTGCGGCGGAGCGATGGCGGCGTTTCGGTCCGTATTCAATGCCGGAGAACTGAGACGCGAGTTCGAGAACGCCGGAATCAAATCCACCTTCGTCCCATTCATTTGGAAACGCTTGCTTCACGATCCAAACAACTTCCTCAACCATGACTTCGCCACCGAATTCGATTGGGAGCGAGCCGTGCCTTCCCTCCCCTCGCCTGCCTACGCCTTGCTCCGATCAAAGTTCAAGCCTCTTACTTCCACCGTCCATTCCGTCGTCGATTCCTCCGATCAGGTCACCTCCAAGCTCCTTGTCAAGCTTCAGGTGCGCCCCTCTTTTTCTTTTCTGAAAATGATTGGCAATTTAGACAATTGAGTTATGGTAATTCGAAGCAAGTAGTGAATTTCTGCTGATTATAGCGGTATTCTTCCGATTATTGTTTTTCTTTTCCTTTTTGCTCGTTTTGCTAGAACGGGGCTTTTGTGGAGGCTGTCATTATGAGATATGATACTCGTTTGGGAAAATATGGCGGCAAACCTCGGCCAGGCGGACTGCGGTCTACTCTCTGTATTTCTTCGCAGGTTTTAGTTCTTCATCTGCATTGCTAGCCTCCTTTGATTTTATTTTTCCCGATTTTTCCGTTGCAAGTCTCTCTCTGTGTCTGTTCTTAGGTTGGCTGCAAAATGGGCTGCAGATTCTGTGCAACTGGAACAATGGGATTTAAAAGCAATCTGACTTCAGGGGAGATAGTAGAGCAATTGGTTCATGCCTCCCGTTTGTCCCAAATACGCAATGTTGTTTTCATGGTGATTCTTCCACCCTCCCGTTTGTCTGAATTTTTATTGTAGTGACAAATTTCCCATTTAATGGTGGAGCACGTGAAGTAATGCACAAATTCTCCTTCGTGGCCATTTGGGATACATCCTTCTGTGATTTCATTCTATCCGTTGTTTGTTTTTTCTATCAGCATAAGGATGCCTAGACACCGAATCACTTCTTCACCGACATTGTGAAAGAACATTCTTTGTTGTCAAAAACTTGTAAACTTGTGAGGTTTAGTTTGAAAATTGAATAATTTCTAGAGTGTTATGATATTATGGACAGATGTAGTGATTAATGACTAACGGTATGTTATAGGAACTAGGATGCTGTTGTTGGCTTCTCTTGAGCATTCAACCACACAAGCCCAGAGCTTTCTTTTACTTTATTTTTCTTAGCAGATTGTGGCACTACGTCTGTTTAATTTTCCTCTGTTTTCTTTTTGTTAGTTGCTTGCCTTTCATTTTTATACATGATTATTTTTTCTACTCTCAGAATATTTTTGTTTTCATTTTGATTTTATTATTTTGTGATGCAGGGAATGGGAGAGCCATTGAATAACTACTCCGCCTTAGTGGAAGCTGTTCGTGCCATGACAGGCTCACCATTCTTATTATCACCTAAGAGAATCACTATATCAACTGTATGTACTCTGGTCCACCATTTTTCTATTTCTATGGTCTTAGCTAAGTTTGTATGAATTTATAAAGTTTGACCTTTTACCACAGCTCTCATCTTAGTGTCGAATTGAAAATGGGACAGAGAAGCTCACATTTTCCCGTCACATAGTGGTATTCGAGGTTAAGAAGCCATCCAATTTGTCATAATAATGACAATAATAGGAGAGGGAAATTGCAATATCCCAACAAGAAACATCAAATTATGCATGGTTCCATTTGGTTTGGACTGATCATGTTTGTCCATGTCACCCTGGCCACAAGTGCCTACATGTGGGTTCAATTTCACCTATCTCTTGCAAGAACCTAGCAAAAGTCAAAAGTTTCAACAAGTGTCTCCATAAGACTAAAAGCTCCAATGGGGATGAAAATGTGGTCATTGGTCAATACTTTCCCTCTCTTTTTTACAAGTTTTGGCGCTCACGTCTTTAAGGATTGAGTACAAATGGAGATATTTTGGCGTCTTTACTTGTTAGCAGCGATGTCACAAAAATCAGAGGTGCACGTGCACACACACGAACCTGGAATTTGCTTATTCTTCTTTTTTTCTTTTTATAAGAACTTGGAATTTGCCTTCTCATCTAGTATGATTCACGTTTGAATTTTTAGGACTAAGATGCTTTTCCCTTCATGCAATTTGATTGACATCCAACTATACTTCATTCTTTAGACTCAACATAGTTGAGGAAAGATTAATAATAATAATAATAATAGTAAACTTATGAATTTGCTATTGAGATGTTTCAAGCTTTTCCTTTATGCATGAGATTTTTAAGTTTTCTTCATGAAGTCTGGTCCTGATGTATATTTATCATAAAATAATGTGAAGAAAGCCCAAAAAGGCAGTTTCTATTCTCTTATCCATTTTCTCTTCCTTTGATGTTTTACCCTCTACCCCGTTTCCTCTTTAAATTTCTACCTTCATTATCATACGAGGTGTATTAAATTTTGTGCTGTTTAACAGTGACAAGGAGGTTATAGTCAAAGTCTATTCTTTCTCATGTCTGTAGGTTGGGATTATTCATGCTATAAACAAACTACATGATGATCTCCCAGGATTGAAGTTGGCYGTATCATTGCATGCACCCGTTCAAGATATACGTTGTCAGATAATGCCTGCAGCTCGAGCCTTTCCCCTACAAAAACTTATGGATGCACTCCAAGAGTATCAGAAAAGGAGGTAAAAATTTCACATTTGCTTCTGCTGAAGATGTTGCGATACTTCAACCCTTCTCCAATTTAAAATTATGTCGTGTCTATGGTTTCAGTCAACAAAAGATATTAATTGAGTACATAATGCTTGATGGAGTGAATGATGAAGAGCATCATGCCCACCTACTCGGAAAATTATTAGAGACATTCCAAGTGGTAAGCTGTCAAATTGGCTGGAATTCTTGATGTTAAATTGTTGAAATACGTTGTGTATCAAATTGCATTTTCATTATATTGCATATGTGTAAGTTAACATTGGTGAGGGATTTTCTTGGAGATTTATGTTTCTAGCACCTTGTTTGCTTAGCAACTTTGATGTGACTGAAGTACGTGTTCCTGGCAAAGCAGGTTGTGAACTTAATACCGTTCAATCCTATTGGTAGTTCAAGCCAATTCAGAACCAGTAGTAGCGAGAAAGTATTGATATTCCAAAAAGTTCTTCGTGGTACATATAATATACGCACAACAATTCGTAAGGAGATGGGCCAAGATATTAGTGGTGCATGTGGGCAACTGGTGGTCAGCCTACCTAGTAGAAGCTCTGGTAAACAAACAAGTATTCTACCTGACATAGAAGATCTTCACCTCTGATGTAGCCAAGATGCCAGGTGAGACGGGTCTCATGTTTGTGAATATTAGTATGAGTACATATTAGATATAATAAGTGTAGTGTAGGGATTCGAAACTTCGATTTAGAGAGAAAAAGTTATGAATTCCTTAATTGTTGAACTATGTCTGGCATGTTTACTAGACTTAAAAGTCTAGTGCATGAATCCATTGTGCTGTGTGGTCAATCTCATTTTGCATTGTCTTCTTAAAGAGTGCATTTGCAGAAACATATAATAATAACCTCTTGATTCTACTCAATGGTACTGTGCCATTTTGAAGTGGCCTCTATAGTTGCACAAGGATGTTTTGCGCATTATCTTTTTCTCTTTTGCCAATTTTCGTAAATACATATCGTCTCGTTGCCAGCTTGATTAACTTTCATGTCTCCTTATCAAATCTGGAAAGAACCAACTTCAAATGAGCTCTGCATATAGACATTGATGCCTATTTTTTTTCCTTTTCCTTTTCTTTTTCTTCAATTTATAGGAAGAACCATGCTGGAGCTAGGAGTTCAATGTCATTGCCACCAGCCACTTGTTTCAACTCTTGATTAAGAGTTGGCATAGGCTTGATCGAGCCTCCGCTGGAATGTGGACATCGAGCAAATGCAGATTGTAAGAAGTATATCAATGTGTTGAAAGGAAGTGAAAATAGACAAGAGAGAAGAAATCGTTCGAAGGGGCGGAAACACCAAGGAATTGAAAGTTAGAATATGTTGTGATTCAGGATATGTTTATGCATACAGTGTTGCCATCAAATATGCAGGCTTTTTCTATCTGACTTCCCCCTGCTGGTTGAGGTGGGGAGGGTCAGCCAAAGCAAAATCAAATGTACCGATGAAGTAAGAAGAGTTGCTTATTTTAATGCTTCCTTTTTAGCTCTTATCAAAATTCTGATTTAGAAATATGTCTCTTCTGTGTACTCGCTCCTAAGCATTTTATGAATTACAAAAATAGCATAAACCGGATGGTTCAAGTGGTCAATGAAGACCAACGTAAATAGTAAATGATTTAGAGGGAATTCTACAAGCAACCAAATGTAGTAGGGATTGACCCGTGAATAGTTTTAAACGACATAGATTAAAATCAAAAGAATAAATAAATAAGAAAAAAAGAAAAAAAACTCAAACATTAGAGATTAAAACAAGTGTAAGTCATATGCTAGATTTAAAGAGTATGGAATATACTATTTTTGTTAAAGTGAAAAACTAAGCATGGAAAAAAAAATGTGTTTATCAAGTTTAATTCTTAAAAATATAAAATTTAAGATCAAATAGTAATCAAACGAAATTTAAATTGTCAAGAAGAAATACAAACCTTAAATAAATAATAAATGAAAAAAAAACTGATTAATTATTAGGATATTCGGCAAGACAATATATTTTTACTATACTTGTGTACAAATTTATGATGCTGCATAAGAAAAATAAAAATTTGAATCTCATGGCATATGAACAAATATATACAACAAATAAATTTTAAAATATTATAAGTTCTGATTGCTCTTCACGAAGAATAAGTCAATAGGAATATGTTTGACCTCTTTCTTCGGAGTTGACTTTTGCTTTTTCTGCTTCCTTTGACTTGACAGTTGAGTCTTGTCAGCAATCCTGGTAGATTTAGACTTGTTAGAACAACGCAAATTACAAGGAATAGTACAACCATGATAATAAAAACATGTCTTCAAGCCTTGATCACCTATTATTTGATAAAAACACATCTAAAATGTTTGTTTTCTAAAAATACATGCATCAAGCATCCTCGACGTTCAACCCGACATTAATCCATATACCAAGGGTCTTTGCGATGTTCGTTTACGGTTTGCCCACTATTACCTTTTAAGAATTTAGATTTCAACTTCACAAATCATTCAATCCTTTTTCTCAATGATTTCAGCTGAAGATTCTCTCATCATATTCCAATTCACGTAATGATATGGACACCGTATTAAGAATGGGCGTAATAGCCGACTCAGTTGTAGTTAAAACAAAATTCCAACTCAATCCCAGAGTATAAAATAAGATCACCAACACTACAATCTAGAATTTTACCTTTGCCTTGGCATAAGGGTTCTCGAGCGAATGCCAGATTCTTCTTCCTGAAGTTTTTCCGCAATGTGAAAATCTATGTGCTCTTGTCTTTCGTCAACAAAACTCACTGGTAATTCAGCACCACAGATTGTACATTTGTAGTCATCGATCCACCATATCTGTCCATCGTTATCCGGTGATCTTACCTCATTGACATGAGTTCTGGCAGCCACATTATTATCGTACTTGCCCTCGAGGTTTCCAGGAAGAGAAGCACATGCCGCTATGGGTGCTTCCGAGACGGAGGCAGCAGAGCAATTCGAAATGCTTTCTATAGCATTAAGATTGTCCACCTACACGTATTGTAATTACATCAAAGCTATCTGTAGAGGTAGAGCCGTAAACATACTTCATGGAATACATTTTAGTTACGTTTCAATTTAGTGCCAGTAGCAAGAAAGATGATGATCCATAATCCAGTCTTTGATCTGTACATACCTGATCAGTACTGACGTTGCTTGAAAGATTCTTAAATTTCTCCAACTCGACATCATTGCCAAATGTACAGTTACTGTCATCCATATTCAAGAAATTGTTGCCAATTCTTGGATCGCCACAATCCTGATGGTGTGTTTCAGTACCGTTGATGAATACATCAATTTCATTGTCGTTCATGAAGCCGTGGTCGTCGGAGTCAGGATTTAGGGAGCAACAATCACCCACACTCTTTCTGGTAGCATCTCCCGATATAATAAATCTAGTAATAGATCTCTGGGTCGGATCAGACTCAACAATGGCCTTGTCTTCGTTGAAGTGAGATATCCGCAGCCCTGAAGAAGTAAAATTCCTCTGTATAATGTAAATAATACATGGTGCAAGATCAAGAATTTCAAAGTTTACTCTTCACCATAAGCCAGATATACAGTGGATCATATTATGAGCATATAAGTACATAGAAAACCAAGCAAACGAGATCTACTTTAGTGAAAAATGAACTCTAAGTTATTTTATCAGCACTTTTTAAGAAGGAAACAAGTTATAAAATCAAGAACTAACCGATTAATCTCAGAGAAATAGGCAGTTCAGCCTTTAGCAGCTTTGATGCATGTTGTAAGATGTCACTGCTGGAGCAAATATATTTTTGCAAAGTTACAGCTCTGGTTCTAACCTGTAGATTATACAAGTAAATTCGAGCAGTAAAATCAAATCAAGAATGGCGAGAAGAAAGACAGAGTAGAGTTAATGAATTCACAACTTAACATGTGGGTACTGAAATCTCAACAACATATTAAAAATGAGGATTTTCTTCTACACTATTCGATCTGAGCAGACTAAACAGAATTCAGGCTAATATGTACCTCAAAGGATGCAGTTTTTAGTTTAACAGTCAGTGTCCGCCCACTAAGACCTTCCTTTTGCATGTCCATAGATAGCATCTCCGCAAGGTCAGCTGCAATTTATACAAGATTTACAAGATTACTGGTAAAAAATACTAACATTCAAGGTATTTGTTACCACAATAATTTACAGAGTAATCTTTGGGCAACTGTTCGATTTTCTAGTGCTTTGGTTGAAGAAGTTAATTACAGCATATTCATTTTCCTGCTCCCAAAGCAAATACTAGTCTCTCTCTACTGCCAGTCTTCTAAATGATGACCAAAATAATAAAAACGTCACCTATCATCATATTGTTTTCTCAAATTTAATCAACAAGAAAAAATAGTGAAATAAAAATACATCAAACCCGTATAAAGGAGGACAAAGTCCAAGCATAAGGGAGGTATATTCAAACTCAATATCCATGAATAAACTCTGAAGATAAAGCTGAGGGAAAATTTGGAATTTGAGTTTGGAGGAAAATTTCAATAGAATGTCAAACTAGCAACCCAGACTATCATGCTCATGCAGTAAAAGTTCAAATAACGGTAATGTTTTTATAAATAAAATAAATAAATAAAAAAGAAAAAAAAGGAGCAGTTACCAAGTTTCTGGAAAATTAATCTTTCATCAGCGGTGGCTGCAAACGTTCTTTCATTACTGATGCTCTTTCGCAATCTCACCGGGGGAGTATCAGTGCTCCCAAGGCCAAGCCCAACCGACAAGAAAAAATCTGCAAGCATAGGTTAAACTAAAAAGATTGGACAAAGTGATACAACAATCAATAACTAAAGAGCAGCACAAGATGAAGAGACCATAACACGACATAATAATAGAAGTTCTGGATATTGATGTTAAATCTTATAAATCAAAACAAGCAGAAAAAATTCACAAGACATTCAATTAAGTAATTAATAGAATTGAACCACAGGTCCACAACTACCACATTCAACAAGAGATACAAAAACTAGAATGGCAGAGGATTTAGATAATGTCGACAGGGTAGTCCCCTTTACATGACCTTTATTTTTTGTATTCTAACATTCATCTATATGTAATTGGTATGGCACAAAATCCAAAATGCATAACTACATCTACATTGAAGAGATTTTTCTGTCTTGGAGCAGGAAACTGATTCATCCCTTATTGACAGATTTCATCCGCTTGCAATGGACCTTTACAACACCTTATATAGTTGTATTATCTCCTCTTGGTAAATCACAATATCCAAATCCATAACTACTCCAATAGAGCTTCAGTCTTGAAGCTCTGTCTTGCATATCAAAAATAGAGCTTCTGTCTTGATGCATCCACATCAATGTAATAAAGAGGGACCGACAAAATAATTTGTCCATCTCACTCATGCATATGGCCGCTGCCATCGTTTGGCATGACAAACAACAGCATGTCAAATCTATTGAAGTAATTTTCTTTTTTCTTAATAGTAGACAACGTTTTCGACAGTAAGCCAAAAAAATACCTCATATATTGTTGATATCTTAATAACATGTCATATCATGTTCTTGACAATTGGCTCTCTAGAGACCATCTTCCATAATTTATCAACATAAAGATGTCGTCAGCAAAAAGGAGAATATATTCTCCCCCGTACAATATTCCAATGTTTCAATTCAATATGCCCATTTGATTGCTTGCTTGAAAAGAACAAAAAAATCTCGTGAGTAATGTGAATTGTAGTGCGGTAAGCATTCAGTTATAGCAGTTACACAAAATACTGATATTAGGTCCTCCCTTAGATCATGGAAACCTGACTGGATCTGAAGTTCAGTTTATATGAAATTCATTATTTATTTTTCTTTAGTTCTTAAAAAAATTCTATTAGGCATTAATAACTAATTAATACGCATTTTTAAGCAAAACACTTTCTCATTAAAAAAAACCACAACTATATGCAATACAAAAAAAAATGATGCACAACGACCACCACGTGTTAACATAATAGTGACCGTCTACCTAAAGTTCTCCCATATCAGATATTGTGACATCAAGCAATTGTTTTATGATCGAAGTATGTGTATGCTAGCTTGGACCTTCATGGTTGTTGAAAAAATGTACATCATTGTACTAATAGCAGAACATTAGTGGTTCAAATAAAATAAATAATTTTTTTTTTTTTATATCCGTGAATGTCCGGGCCAGCTTACGCAACAATAAAAGACTAAATAAAAACCAAGAACCACAAACTTGCATCTCATTTAATAAATAAAAAGAAAAAGTAGATAGGACTCAAACAAATCAAAATATGAGCATAAAAGATAAAAAGTTGTATTGATAAAAATAAAAATAAACACAGAGAGAACAAGTGACTTCAAGTCATCAAGACAAATATATAATATCTGTGGGATGCAATATATTGTACTATAGCACACCAACCTGCTGAGGATTGAGAAAACAACGCACAGAGGTGTCCACCTTTCTGCAGCATGTCCTCACATGTATTAATTCCAAAAGCATCCCTTAAGATATGTTCTGTGACCTTTCCAATGCCACCAATCTCAAAATAATAATTTCTTTAATTCATTTCATCCACAAGATAGAACTTAGGAATATTCATGAGGATCTACGTAACTTTGATATTTGATAACATCTTTGTGAATAAAAGCCTGAGTTCTGTTCCAATGTAAAGGCAATAACTACATACCTTTCTTATGGGTAGTGATGATATAAATGCCAATATAGCTCTCCGGTCATTTGGTAAAATGAATTGTCCATTTGGTTTGTTAATGTCCGAGCAGACCTGAATAACAAGATGGTGGGGAAATTCAGTTGTTCTGTACTGACTTGAATATTTAAGAACAATATTTCTTGTGATTTCGTTTGCATCTACCAGGACCACAATTAACCATACAACAGAAGAGAAATGGAATCGTACATTCTACTCTTTTCATCCCATATATAGTAAAATAAACATGCTGCCAATTAGCAGGTCACGGTCGCCAAAACATGAATAAACTTGTATTCTTTTTTCCACAAGAGATTCATATATGCAATAGATCTTGAGAGTGATTATAAAACCTTGGCAAGTAGCCGGTTGGCAGCAACCCCAGCACTACACGTAAGACCAGTCTCTTCATAAATACTGGTTCTGAGATCACTAGCAATCTAACCAAAATGGCAAGAGGAAAACTTTAGTATCAAATGATTAAAGAGACTGCTACCAAAGGATTATCTGCGGCATGTGATACCATTCATTTCTTATCCAGAAATATATAATCTCGATGTAAATAACTTCCGTAACTACATAATAACATCCTTTAATGCTGTTTCTGGGTTCTCTAGAATATACTGAAAGTATAAATTAAAAAGGATCTAATATAGACCATATAGTATGATTTAAAGACGTGTCTGCCACAACTAAATACCGAAACATCAATTTTTTAGATAAAGTAAAAAAATAATATGCGATTACTTCTTCACTTGTTAGGCCTCTTTCTTTGCAGACTTCAGTTATATCGAGGTATGCTTCATCCAGACTAGCAGCCAAGAAGTTGGGATCATACCTATGGAATACTGACAAGACAAACGAGTAAATACTAAAGGATGGGGACAAAACATACAAAATACATTTGGAGCGCCTTGAAGCACAATTTCTTACCTTTCCTAGTTAAATCACTGTAATAAGTGTACTTTTTGAAATCTACAGGAACAAAGATTAACTCTGGACATAATCTACGTGCAATAAAACCAGGCATTGCAGCTCGAACACCATATCTTCGAGCCTAGTCCAGTATAAGTAACAAGTTACAAAAATGATGCTACCAGTAACTTATGATTCAATGATTCAATATAGATAATAAACCTCATAGTTAGCTGTGGAAATCATAGACATACTACCAACAGCCATCGGCTTGCCCTCTAATGAAGAATTGCTTAAAGTTTCAACAGCGGCATAGAAAGCATCCATATCTACATGCAACCATATCCTTGATAGGTCTCGTGTACTTTCTAGCTCAAAAGTTCTTTTATCTGCAACCTGCTCACAAGAGAACAAAGCTCTTGGCTAAACTGATATTATAAGCAAATATGAAGACCATACAGCAAGAATCAGGAAATATACTGATCAGCCTAAAATATCAGGTTCTTAAAATAGCTGTGGCAAAAATTAAGAGTGAACTCATCCTTCAACAAGATTTGAGCATGGGACCACTACCCAGTTGTCTTGTTTGTTTCAGATCTCTAGGTTGTGATTACTCATGGATGTGGTAAGGAAGACACACAAATAAATCCTAATGTTTCACGAGTCTTTGCATGGTATGATTCGATATCTTCCATTTTCATGGAAATCGCCAAACTGTGGGCAATAATAAAGAAATGGAAAAAGGTAGGGGAAAAAAATAATAATCATCCTTTTTTGGGCAATTGAACCGACCTCTCTACAGAATGCAGATCTAACTACATAATTGATCCCCTCACTATTTCATGGGATGTAAAGTGAGAATAAAAGCTTCCAGGTTTGGTGTTTTTCTAACTAGGAAATAATAGTTGGCAGTTCTAATCCCTGAACATGCAATTTTTCAAGAGGCAAAAAGCAGCCAAAGTTATATTATAAGTAATAAATAAACCAGGAAGCGGGACAAAATTTCTATAGAATAAAGAACGTAAATAAAGCATAAATGAATAAGCATGTCAATGCGCCTACTGCCTAGGGTAAGGGGGAGGGTTCACAACTAAATCTACCTTTTCATAGTGAGAAAGATCCGTAGCAGTAAGTTGTACACACCTAGCTCGCATCTTCTCAATCTTTTCTCTGATAATGGCCTCTTTACGTTCCTCATTTTCAAAATATTTTGACCCTTTACTCATTTCATAAACAATTCTTTGCACTCTTTCCTTGTCAACTCCTTCCATACCTTACCAGCAGAAGAAGAGAAAGGGAGAATTAAGATTATTGGATATCAAAATATATCCGTCATATTTCATTATTTTTTATAAACAGAATTCAACAGACATCGAGCTTTATATCTGTAGAAAGTAAACCTTTCCTTTTTTGCAATTATATCATCAATATCAGATATTTGCTATGATTTCTCTAAAAATAAACTCATTCCCTAATTATTTTTCTCTTTCGATCAGGAACAATATAATTGATCAAGATTAAGCAACTCAAACACTATTTCAATTGATCAGACGGGCTCATCAATTACTAGAATTTATCTCTAAATAAATTTTATATTTAAATCCTCCAAAGTAAAATCAAAGTGACACCGTGAATTGAAACTAACGTCCGACAGTCGACACTTTAAACAGAACAATCAAAAGAGAACCCTAGATTTGTAACAGTCCGTGAGGACTGGAGAGAGAATAAATACCGGCTTTCGCATTGGTATAGACAGTGTGGTAAGATTGCCATGGACAATCGGCATCGCCGGCGGTCTCGCTGCTTTCCATGAATCTTCAGGTCCCGAAGCCGAAGCTTCCTGCGCAAGATGATGACCAAAAGTTGCGTAATTTTGCAATGCAATTATTTATAGCGCAGGAGAAAGAAGACAGCGCGCCAAAAATTTTGGGGCTAAAGGTCGTTTTTTTTTTCTTTTTAGAAAATTAGTTTTTTAGTACAACATATCGGTGATGAATCGAACCCTAAACCTCTTGTTAGAAATATATGTCAATTACCACAGAGTTATGCTCGTTTTGATGGCTAAAAGTTCTTTTCAACAATATAAATCATCAAAATGCATACAAAGTTATTTTTCTACAAAAACAAAGGTTAAAAGATAATAAATTGAACTCTAAAACTTTAAAAATAAAATAAACTATTATTACGTAATTGTTAGATGGTACTTTTTAAACTTGCTCAAGAAGTCTCTAGAAGCGAATAGATTAAGTATTTTACCAAGATTGTTATAGTAGTTTTTAAAAGCTACTAAGTTAAGTGGTTTGTTAACCTTGTTCAATAAGCTTTTTCTTGGAGAGTTGAAGTAACTAGAGCTTCCTAGGTGTGCAATAGTGGCAAATCTGTGATTCTAGGGCTAATATGTGACATATTTATAGTCGTAAAAATGTGTTCGATGAGTCAGTATGGTTAGGTTATAAATAGGTGGACACCCATACTTAGGCAATCCATCCCAAAATCCCCAATTCCAAATGAGTTAAAGTGTGAGCATGAGACTTAGTGAGATAAAGATAGAGAGAGTTTCGAGATTTTGTTCCCATGAGAAAAAAAGTTTGTAACTCTCATTTTATTGAGTGAGATTCTTATTCCCTTGCCCATGATTTTCACCATAATTTGTTGAGGGGTTTTCCATGTAAAATCGTGTGTCCTATTGTTCCCCTTCTTCTTCATTACTTACTCTCACTCCATTTTTAGATGCGATCCTACTCTATCGGGTTTCAATCCTCTATTTCACAAACAGAAAGCTCCACTAAATTATGTCCATTGGCCAAAATGCTCAAAAATTAAGATATGGGCTAAAATATATTAAAAAGTACTTCAAAACAAAATTTGGACCATTATACCTCCTCAATTTTTTTATATTTACTAAGCATGTCGTTTTTTATCGAGGGAATTATAAAAATAGCACAGAATAATATGTATTTATATAGTATTAAATTTAAAATTTTAATAAAAGTTTCATAAATTGCAAACTTATATAATAACACTAGACGGACTAAAAACCATTTTGCGAAACTAAAAAAAAAAAAAGTAATGATATTTTTACAAATACATTTTTATTTTATGTGAGGATTTTTTTTTAAATAGTATGAGTAACTATGCCTCTCTACTCATTTTTGCAGATTCTACGTACTGCACATATTTTTATAAAGTTCAAAATATAGTTTAGTTGTAAACGTTGAAATATGACTTGTAGAATAATGTTAGGATTTTGTTTCCTAAATGAAAATTGGAGGCCAGTAGAAAAGATGAATTGCGAATATTGAATAGCGAATCTCATGTGACCATTTTGGAACTTGGAATTGAGGGTAAGGTAATGCATATTCTTAGGAATAATGTGCATTTTTTATTATTTACTCGTCGTAATTTGTATTTTTATAGTTAAATTTGTAATTTCCATGGCTAATGATTAATGTAATTTATGATTTTCTAAAAAAAAAAAAAAGTAATTTGTGAAATTTTATTTTATTCTCTTTACTATTTTGATAGTGTGCATACAAATTACTTTATTTTCATAACTATTTTATTAATAAGATTTTCATAATTATTTTGACACGATATATTCCCGAGTTGCATTCAAGTGGTATGAAATTATAAAATCAAATTCTTACGCAAATAATTAAGAAATGTTGTCCAATAACAAAATGAAATAAACATGAAATCATTTTTGTCAATTGAAACATAATTAGATGGATTAAAGACATGTATATTTGATATTTCTCGTCCATGCATTTTTTAACTAAAAAGTAAATTAAAAACATGAATCCATTATATACGGCAATAAACATTATATTAATATTCCACTCGCAAAATGTACAAATTTTGAGAACTGAAAAGTTGCTTTTTAATGCAAAGTGATTACGTGTTATTTTGGCGAAAAAAATTATGCCTTTGATAAGTTGAGTCACTGCTAAATATAAATAATTTTTTAGTACAATATATGGGGTCGGGATTAAACAACCTATTGGTTAGAGATATATATAAATTAGTGCTAAGTTAGACTCGCTTTGACAAATGTAAATAGGTGTTGGTTATGTAGTTAGAATTGAAGGAGATATTTGACGAAAACAATTGTTGTGTCATGGATGAACTACTACCTTAAAAGCAATTTCGGTACGGTGTTAAATCGTATAGACGTTGGTTGTTCCCCAAATTAACACAACATCCAACTCAAACAACATGCACTCGTCCAAGCAAAATGGAATCAAAGAACATGCTCCTACTCAATTTCAAACATACAGAAGCCCACGAAACATATGTTTTACATATTTTTAGACACAAAATGAGGGATTTATAAAGGGATAAAAACGTTTACTTTTAAGACAAAACATTTTACTGAAGTAATGAAAAATATTTATATAAAATTAATGAACAAATATTTTATAACATTGATGAATTAACATTAAAATCACTAATAAAATAATTAATTAACCTTAAAAATGTTAATTAATTTCATAAAAATATTTTATATATTTTTTTTAATTAAAAATAAGAAAGAGAACCAAATCTTGAACCTCCCTCCTACTCTCTACTATGTTACCTTGGAGCTTCAATTTTCTTTGGCGGCCTCTCCACCCTTTTCTTCCCATATAACTTATTATCTTTCCCTTTGCTATATCAAACTCCAATTCGTATTTATTTTATTTATCCCATTTACAATTAGTTATTGATGTACGTTTTTGGACAAGTGCCTAACTTAGAACGAAGATACTTGAGAGTATTGTTGTCCTTAACTTTATGCTCAAGTAGGCATCAATTTTATTTTTGTTTACCTAGATCATTATATAATTTTTTAAAATAGACAATAAAAAAAGATAAATATCACAAAAATTAGTCTTATATAATTTAATGATAAATTATTTTGATTTTAGCTATTTCAAAATCACTCCTCATGTAATTTATATTTTTGATCCTTGACGTTTATTTTGATTTATAGACATTCTTAACAAATTTGGTCATTAAACTTTTAAAATATATATTTTAGCCTCTTCAAACGTAAAAAAATAGTTGACTGGATCATTATCATTAATTAACCACCTAGCATTTGTTCAATCAATACAAATTATCATGAGTAGCTCAAATTTAACATACATTTTTTCTTAGTACAATAGGTGGGTAAGAATTATAATATTTTGATTAAATATAGGTATTTTAACCTGTTTAACTATGCTTTTAACATTTAACCTATTTGAAGAGCTGAAATCAGTCTGGATATCCATTTATTAAGTAATTTAAGAAAATAGAAACAAAAATGGAACAAAACTACTTCAATTACCATAATTAGAATACTCCTAGGAAAGGAAGGAAATCCACTACGTTATCACTCACACTACCACCATTATAAGATCATTCCAAATATAGGAAAGTGAACAAGAAATCAAGAAAGATCTTATTGTCAATATGTTATTGAGAAAATGTTATTTTTATTTTTTGTTAATTTTAGTCCATATATATTTAAAATATCCAATTAATTTCGATACTTTTAAAAAGCGATCATTTTGTTTCATTTATTTTCATTTTTATCCCATTTCTTTCTATAACAATTTTAATATGACACTTTATCATTCACTAAATTTTTTGAAATGATCATAAACTTTTACTCATAACTCCCATTTTGTATAAAATTTGTGTTAAAAAAAATATTGTAAATAGAAATCAAATTGGTCATTTCTAAAAAATACAATAATTAAAATATGTATTTTAAAAGTATAATAAATAAAATAAAAAAGTATCGCCAAAACTATCATTACCCCGTGATAATCAACATATATCTCGAACGAAAAGTCTTAATAACATATTTTTCTCGATTAGAAAAATAAAATTCTTATCCATTAATTACCAAAACACACCCATTATTTCCATTTTAAATACACACGCTTAAGGAATTCAAATATTTCAAACATGGAAAAATAAAAATCACATACGTTTTCCTTTTCCCATAATTGCTACCTCTCTCTCGCCATCTATCTGTCCCCCATGCAAAAATCTCTCTCTCTTTTCTTTTTCTTTTTTCTTTTTCCAATTTTCCATATATGTACATATATATTCTCCTTAATTAATTATTTAGCTTTAAAATATTTTCCCATAAAGCCCCTCCCTCCATTTTCAACTCCTCCTCCTTCTTCTTCTTTATTTGATTTTCTCTGTGATCAGTTTCTCTCTCTATGAATTAAAATGGCGGAGATAGCAAACGTGGCTCTCATTTTCTGTGTTCTTCTCGCTGCAGGTAATTTTTGTCCCTTGATGGCTAATTCTTAGTTTCCAACGCTTTAGTTAAGTTTGATACTATATTATCTATTAAAGTTTTTATTTAGTCATTTCCTTTTTAAAAAATTTAATACATATGTGTCGTGGCTCAACTTTCAAAATTGGGTCTATTGAGTTGTGGTGTTTAGATAGTTTTTAATATAATGATGATGTGATGAGGTAATTTTTGGTAGAGATATATATTCATGTGTTTGGTAGCGTGATACTTGCAAATTTAATAGCATTATTATATATAAAATTGAAAGCTCATGGACGCGTAGTAACGATTTTAGTACAGAGATTGAATAGACCTGTTGTTAAAAATTTGAAGATTTATTATAAATTTTTTAAATAGATAACCGTTAAAGTTTAGAGACCTCTTGAAAAAGAATATTGTTTTAAAAATTTTGATGTTGAGTTAATAAGCTTGTTTCTTTTTTTCAAATGCTCTCTCTCTTTTTATCAATTTGAATTGAGTGGATAAAACATATATATGTTATCTTCTTTTATAGGTTGAAAGTTCAATCTTCACATTTACATTCTCGTATCTATTCAACAAAAGAAAATGAAATCTTGCTATCTTACTTACAGATTTGTATAAGGATGTTTAATTAAAGATCATTTACTGCCCTGAATTTTTAAACTGTCTTTAAATTAATTAAAAGTAAAATAACATTTCAATTATTATTACAATTATTTTTTTGTTAATTGTTTAACAAATTGATAATATAATATGTTTTCAAGTATAATTTTAAATGTGGGCATGTATTTGACTTTGAGTCACAGGAACGTAGATTGATAGGGAGAAAACATGTGTGTTGAGTAGGCAGTAAAAATCAAAGTATATATATATATTTTTTTTTAATTTACAAACTCAAATAGACTTTACAAAATTTCGTACCGTACTAAAATACACATTTTAAAATTTAGGATTAAAATGAAATTTAAACCCTCTTTTTTTTTCTTAGGTCTCGAGGCAAATGCAATGCCATATGATTACTCAGCTAAAGGTGAGGTAAGCCTTAATATAACGATAACTGATAAGATATTAATGTCGACCTAGTTTTCGGCTCTTATTTATAATGTGTTTTTTTTTTTTTGGCAGTGTTTGGCAATGCCAGAAGAGGCTCAGTACAAGGGTGGGATAATTGAAAACCCAGAGTTGAATGATGGGACGAAAGGGTGGTCTGTTTTTGGCAGCTCAAAAATTGAGCATAGAGAAACAAAGGCCAACAAATTCATTGTGGCTCACACTAGGAATCACTCTTTTGATTCTTTCTCTCGGACCATTCACTTGGATTCAAACCTCGTCTATACTTTTTCTGGTATAGTCTCTTCTCTTTATCTTTTTATTTCTTACTTCGATCGTACTGACGTGACACATGTTCATTAATTCATTAAACTGTTTATCAAAATCGTGTCTATTCAAGTAAGCATGTCAACATTTGCAATTCGGTGACATGTGTAGTTGGTCCAAATGTGACATGTGGATGACAACCATAATGGTGCTATTATTATAAAAATGATTTGTTGGAAAGAGTATTTTATGACTTTTTTTTGGTTCCTATTAAGGTTGTTGGTCTCTCTCATAAAATTTTAGGCTAAATTGTTTAGAATATTCATAAACTTTAAGGTATAATTTCCCCTATGGTTTAAAAAGTTTCATTTTACTCTTCACCTTTAAATTTTATTTTAGAATGCCCATGATCAATTTTGCTGCTAAAACGAGGGATGAAGATTGAATTGATTGCTAAGTTATAAATGGAGTAGTCGTATGTAGGTGTGACTTGTAAAAAATAAATGGTAAATGTGACAAATATCGATAAACTACCAGACAATCACCTTTCAAGCCACACATTTTTTGTTCGCTTTTTAACCCACCCCCAACCACATCAAGTATTGCTTTAGTAGTAATTAGTTGTAGCCTTATAGGCATTTCTCATGTTGTTTTTGTTTATTTTTTAACAACTACCTATTTGACTGGTTTCGCGTTTACAGCTGAGTAGTTATGCCTATCAACTTCTATCACTTATTTTAATGATAAATTTGTTTAAGGGCACATTTGAAGTCATTTTAAAGTTTAAATATAGATCTGAAACTTTTTAAATGACATGTGTATAATTGAAACTAATTCAACCTAATTTTCATGGATGACTTTTATTTTAGAATTCTTTGTCGTGAAAATTCTGAAGAATATTATCAATATTCTTAAAAATAATTA
>NW_019104540.1:705564-719164 GCF_001995035.1 Momordica charantia | reverse complement strand
GGGACTGCTGACGTGGCAGCGATTATTAAAACAAGAACCGGTTTTGAACACGTAGGATCTACAATCGCCCAATCAATTTGCTGGTCCTTCCTCAAGGGCGGCCTCACTGTCCAGGATTCTGGTCCAGCAGAACTCTACTTCGAGGTATTATCTGCTTTTTAAATTAAAGCATACGTTTAAATAATATTTTTGTATGGTAATTTCGAATTTGATTCATTTTGGTGATGTGTGTTTCAAAAATACGTTTGTTTCATTTTAGTTTCCTACTTTTAAAAATTAATATTTTGGTTCATTCATTTTTATTTTTATCTCATTTTTTTAATCACAATTTTAACATTAAATTTCACTCATAAAATTTATCGAAACGTAGCCATAAAATTATATTAAAAAGCTTCAATATGTATATAAAATTTGTATGTTGGAATCTTATAAACATGACCAAAAATAGTTTTTTTTTTTTAAGAGTGGGGAGACCAGAACATAAGTTTTGTAAATACAGGAACAAAAACGAACAAACGTTAAAGTATGGGGACCAAAATTGTCGTTTTGAGAGTATGTTGATAAAAATTAATCAAAGTCGAGAAAAACCCTAAATTTAATTGATAAAGACTTTATTTGATAACCATTTTACATTTTGTTTTATGTTTTAAAAAATTAAGCTTATAAACATTACTTCCACCTATATTATTTGTTTGGTCACTTTCTATAAATATTTTCAAATTATAAGTCCACTTTTGCACTAAAACGATTGATAAGGTAGTTTTCAAAATTTTGTTGTTGTTTTTTAAAAATTCGCTACATTTTCAAATGTATTTTTGAGAAAAGTGAACATCTACTGATTAAATGGTAAGCAAACAAACATGGTTTTAAAAATTTAAAACTAAAATTAAAGGGTTATTAAATAAAGCCTCAATTATTACCGTGTTAATTTAGTTCAATAATCTTTTAAATATACAAAATATATACTTTTCTACTATGTCTATCCTTATTTGATTATAGTGTGTTAAGATACTTGTTAGGATCTCTAACGTCACACTTTTTACTATTAAAGTTTTTATACTAAATTTGTAATTTAACTTTCTACACTAGTTTTTTTTTTTTTAATTAATGACATTCATAATCTCTCAATCTTGTATCAAAAAAATTTTTTATTTTTATTTTCTCTGTGAATACATGTAGTAAGTTAGGTGCTGACTTTTAAGACTTATTCAGTTATTATTATTATTATTATTCCTTTTTTTAATAAAAAACTAACCATAAATATAATATTTTTGTTTATATACAAAATTAAAGATTAAAACAAAATATTTGATTTTTTTTTAAATTCAACTTCATCGAAATTAAATACATAATTTGAAAGTTGAATTTGTCCTGAATTCTTCTTTAAGTGTTTCCTAAGTCACGATAATAGGAACCTTTCTTTAAAATATACATAATATTGTAGTTATTAGTTTCATTGGATCTAATCTTAAACTAATTTTATTTGATGAATCTTAATTTTGTTTTAATTTGTTTAGAGCAACAACACAATGGTGGAAATTTGGGTGGATAGTGTCTCATTGCAACCATTCACTCAAGAACAATGGAGAGCTCACCAAGATGAAGCAATTGAGAAGGTAATATCAATTTTTTTCCCTCAACTCATTTATTATTATTTTTTAAAATCACAAATATTGTTTCTTAAATCACAATCAAATTTTAAAAACCGTAGATTTCAAAATTTTGTTTTTGTTTGTAAAATTTCTTTAAAAATTTAACAATATTACTCAAGAATATATACAAAAAAATCTGTATTGCCATTTTTGAAAATAAATTATGATTTTGTAAATGTAATATTCTTTTTACAATATCATCTTAAATCAAAGGGTTAAAACACATGTTCGTGGGTTTGAGTAATTATCCCGACATGATGGTTATTGTATTAAAACAATAATAATAAAATATTTGTAAAATATTTTTTGTGCATTTATTTAAATAATTTTAGGTAATTTATTTTTCACTGTCTCCTATCACTCAGGTAAGTATGGAGTTTATGATCAATAATCTATATCATATTTTTTTATGAGTAACATTTTTCTTTGGTATAATATGAAAGGGTGGGAGATTCGAACACACGACATTGTTAACAAAACAACATATTTTTAATTTTTTTTAATTGAACGATTTAATCGAAACTTTATAATATATTAACGGCAAATTTGAGAATTTAAAAAGATTTAAAGTAAATTGAAGGGAGGAAAAAAAACCCGATATAGATTTAAATTACAAGATGTGAATTGGCAGTTTCGGAAGAGGAGAGTGAAAATCCAAGCAGTTGACAGAGAAGGCAATCCACTTCCGAATGCGAGCATCAGTCTACGACAATGGCGGCCTGGTTTCCCCGTCGGCTGCGCCATCAACCAGAACATTCTCAACAATGTCGCCTACCAGAACTGGTTCGCCTCACGCGGCTTCACCGCCACCACTTTCGAGAACGAAATGAAGTGGTACAGCACCGAGCAGACGCAGGGCCGCGTCGATTACTCGGTGCCGGACGCCATGATGCAGTTCGCCGGACGCCACAACCTCGTCGTCCGCGGCCACAACGTCTTCTGGGACGACGAACGGTTCCAGCCAGGCTGGGTGAGATCGCTCTCCTTTAGAGAACTCTATCGCGCTGCGCGACGGAGAATCAATTCGATCATGTCGAAATACAGAGGGCGATTAATTGCTTGGGATGTGGAGAATGAGGATCTCCATTTTAGGTTTTTCGAGGCCAGATTAGGGGGTCGTGCTTCCGGTTTGTTCTATAATTGGGCGATGAAAGCGGACGGATCGATTCCTTTGTTTCTGAACGATTACAACACCATTGAGTCTAGGGGCGATGCTTCTTCTTCTCCGGCTAGGTATCTTCAGAAGCTGGATGAAATCAGACGATTTCCTGGTAATAGCGGTGGCAGATTTGCGATTGGACTGGAATCGCATTTCGGTTCTCCTCCCGACATTGCTTACATGAGGTCCGCCATTGATACCCTTGGTTCTGCCGGAGTACCGATTTGGCTCACCGAAGTTGACGTTTCAAGCATGCCCAATCAGGTACACTGCTATAAATGTAATGTTCCTTCTGCAATTCCTTATGGTTGAACTTATCTGAATTTGAATCAAAATCATTTTAGGTGCATATTAAGTCATGTCTAGAGCCATAACTTAACATGTATCAGGGTAGAAAAATCTTTTGAGAATTTATGTGAAATATCAAATATATAGCAATCTATACTGATAATTTAACATAGCAATGTGTAACTTCTAAGTCCATAAGAGAGTGAAAAGATCAAAGGCATTATCTATTAGGCAATAATTAGCTTAAGTTTTTGGTCAAGAGATCAAGTGAGTAAGAATATTAAGAATATATATACAAAATAAAACATACTCTAATCCATTAGCTTGAAACTTTTGGTTCAAAGGTTGATTTAGTACATTTGATTAACGAAGTTAAAAAACGTAAACTACTAATTTCAACCAAGTATAGAAACTCGTAAAGTTTCGTTTGATAACCATTTTGTTTTTTGTTTTTCGAACATTAAGCTTACCCCACTACTTCCACCTATATCAACATTTTAAAAACGCTTTTAAAGTCTAAGTCAAATTTTGAAAACCAAAAGTAGTTTAAAAAAATTTGGCTAAAAATTTAAATGTTCTAAAGAAATGTGAAAAACATATTAAAGAAATGGAACGAGAACAAGCATCATTTTTAAAAACAGAAAATTAAAAGCAAAATTATTATCAAACGGGTCTCTAACGTTTGTAATTAATGGTGAAACTTCTGAGACCCATGTAAATCACTCGTACTGAATAGCATGTAGTTATAGAACTGAAGCTTCCTTGTTGCTCTTGCAAAACTAACTTTATAGAACTCTTAAAGTTGCTAAAGACAAAAGGAAATGATGATGCCAAGTGTTGAATGGATGAAAATCAGTTGAGCCATGAATTTCGTAAGCTTAAGAATTAAGATGGTGATATTTTTTTTCTGGGTTTCTGTGGATCAAACAGGCTTATTATCTGGAGCAAGTTTTAAGAGAGGGATTTTCTCATCCCAAAGTGAATGGGATTGTGATATGGTCAGCATGGTCACCAGGGGGATGTTATCGAATGTGTTTGACAGACAACAATTTCCACAACTTGCCAACTGGTGATGTGGTAGACAAGCTGCTAAAGGAGTGGGGAATCAAAGCCTCAATCACTGCAACAACAGATGCCAATGGCTTCTTTGAAGCCTCGCTTTTCCATGGAGACTACGATGTGCAAATCTCTCACCCGTCTGTCACCAACTCCTCCCTCAATGCTCAGAAATTGAGTGTTGTTGCAGCATCAGAAGGTGATTCAGAGCAACAATCACATCTTCTGGTTAAAGTTCAAATCTGATTTGGGTGTTGATGAATATGGCGATTTGGATTGAATGGTGGATGGTGAAGCCTAATAAATTGAATCTCTTGGAGCAGACTGGGAGAGGTGGTGTTGGATCTGAATAATGGTGATGAAACATGTTGTGGCCATTGGAATTGAATACTAATGGTGAATAAACTTGGGCAATGTTGTTTTTCTCAGCTATTTTCATCTTCTTTCATGTTGTGATTTTTCAGTTTTGATATATATATATATTGTTTGATGGTACCGACAAGATAAGTTTAATATAGGGACTGAGCGGAGAAGGAAGAAGGGGCACAAGCCCCTGTTAGTTTGTCTGAATTTAAAAATAAATATTAGAACATTAAGATTTGAATAATATTTGGTTGATGTTACCATCTATCACTTATTGATCATTATTAAACTATATTTTTTTATTGTAAAATATACTTTTGTTGTTAGAGGTCTGAGGTAGGTGTCGTATTTGAACTTTTAGAATGGACATTTTTGATATGTGAAGTTTGGAATAAGGGTTTATTTGGTCTTTAAAATTTTAAAATAGACATTTTTGTCTCCTCGAGTTTTATAAATAGTTTTAAATGATTCATGAGTTTATTTGACCGTTGGTTGACTAATATTAAAATGATGTGTATAAATATCAATAACCCATCGTTTTCAATTATGAAAAAAAAAAAAATCCCCTATTCCATTAGTTAATGAATTCAAAGAAAATGAATATATGAATAAATGGAGATGAAAAATAATAAAAAATATATCTTTTTTTTTTGTTGTAATTGGATTCTTTCCATTTCATAAATCCAATTTTTAAAATAACTAAAATACTAATAAAATAAATAATAATAAATAAAACAAGTGGTAAGCACGTAATATGTAATATGTGGCAGTTATTATGGATTGAGTTTTATTTTTTAGATCCAACCTAATTATTTGGATTGTGAAAGCAACCCTGTTAAATAATCAATCCAACCCAATCCAATTTGGATTATTCAGATCATTTATTCAAAAAGTATCATATAATATATTTTAAATATTTTTTTTATATATTATATGACATTGCATCAAAATTCAAACAAATAAGCAATAACAAATTATTGAATATAATAAAAATAAAATAAATGTAACTAAATATATTTTGTATGGTGCGTAAAATAAATAATTGAAAAGTTAATAATAAATTCAACTTGATTCAACCCCAAAAAAACCTACAAATTTATAGAATTTTCATTTATTGGAGTCCAATCCAATCCAAAAAAATTTATAACTGGGTTGGATTTTTGTCCGGATCTTTTCTTGAACACCCTGGTATGGATATTCTTACATTGGTGCTATTTTTACAAAATTCTGTATCATGCAATAAATTTATATTATTATATATAGGCTAATTTTGATATTATCGAAAAGTTAATTTATTTAAATATATCCCAAAGCCGGCGCTGGAACATTCCGTGCTCTGCAGCTGAGCTGTCAACTATTTTACAATTATTGTTTTTGGCAATTCGCGCGCGCCCGCGTGTCTCGCTTGTTTGGCTGCCGCGAAAACGAGGGAAAATACTCTGCGTTATCTGCTTCAACACGACGAAAAAAAAAATGCCGCAAACCGACGATTTGTTGCTCTTCACAAACGCTAAACGCAACAGACAAATAAGAGAGATTAAGCTTCTCACGAGGCCGATATTCTTCTTCTTCTTCTTCCAGCAGCCGAAGAAAACCAAAGTTCGGGTGAATCTGCTAAAATCGCAATGAGGAAATCTGATTCGAGGTTAGAAATTAGCAGCACGCGGGAAACTGGTTGCTGTTGAGCTATTCTGTTTATCTTATGCAATGTCATTCTTCGTATTTCTATTATGTATTTGATCGACTTACTTTGCATTGTTACATTTTCTTATACGAGATTTCAGAATGCGGCTGGAGATTCTTGTTCCTCTTCTGTTAGTACGTGTGGAGCTGCTAATAGAGTAATACTGGCTGTTTCGTTGCTACTGCAGCGGTGAAAGATGATATATCGTGTATCTCGAGGTTAGAAATTAGCAATACTTGCGAAATTACTTGCTGTTCTGTTTCTGTTCTGCGATTTATTTCGTTGTCTTCCTCTTCTGTATTTTATCTAATACCTTTTTCGTGAGTTGGAAACAATTTCTGATTTGAGATTCGTAATGCAATAGTTTCTCGGCAGGTTAGCTGATGTTTTTCCTTTTTGGTTTTTGTTTGTCGACTTTGTTGGATGTAATAATTCTGCAGCTTGATTGATGATTTGTAGGGAGGTTCAGAATACACTCATGGTTGTAAGTTGTTTCTCTTAAATGCTTGGCTTGCATTTCCTGCCTAGGTCGCGATTTACTATTCCTCGTTGTTTCTGCTAGTACATGCTATAGGCTCAAATTCAATGATCGGTTTTCCATCTGGAACGGCATTGTTGAGAAGATATTTTTGTTTAGGACTCTCTGCGTTGGCATATAAAAAATTATGAAGATCTTGCATTAGAATATGTTTTACTTGACGGCCTTACCTAAACTGGTAGACCGTGTCCTGGAGTTCTAAAGTATACGTCGCACTGCTACAAAAACAACCAATTGTTTGCTCGGCTATTTCTTTATTGTGATGGAACATTTGAGTGCATATATGATATACCATACTCAGCCAGTCAGTCAGTCACTCTATCTCTGTTTTTTTTGGGTCAAATGATTTTTCTCTTTACCATAAGGAGGATGGAATAGATTTTTGACTTATATTCCTATTTGTCATTAGTCTCCAAAAGGGAGAAGCGTGAGGAGCTAACCATACTAGGAGGCGACTAGCTTGGGCCACCTTTTGGTGAATGGGTTGTTAATCCAACAGGACTGCTGATATAACTTATATTCACATGAAAGCTGGTTTTTTCTATTGTTATATTATTTTGAAAAAATTAGGATATGTAGGAAAAATTCCAGGTTAGATTGGGGCATTTTGTGAATCAAACTTGGAACCTCTAGCTCCAAAATGATAATCATACCAGAGTCACGCCATTGGCCAAATGCCTTTTAGTACCTGTTGTTCTATGAATTCAACTATATCTATTTCTTACTTAATCTTACGCTCACATAAAATTACTTTATTGTCAGTTCTCTTTGAGATCTGTTTCACGCTGGGCATCAGTATTCAAATAACTTGCTGGTTTGCGACAACATAAATGAAATCTATGTGCAGTTTTAAATCTTGAGCTAACTCAAGTCAGGGTTCTGCAAAAGTTATTTATAGCAGACAGATCAGAAACTTTATGGACGATGCTGATAGCAAATAAGGGGAAAGGGAGAAAAGTCCAAGTATAATTATTTTGACAGGCTATTTGCTTATTTTGTTTTGCTTCAATTGATTAACTAATTGGCTTATTTTGGCTATTGTGTGGCACTTATAAGTTAACCATGCCACACTGTGAGCTCAGTAGGGTATTGCAAGCAAGCCATAACCCTTCCAAGAACAATACATCTGACCTATTGTTCCTTCAATTAATTGAGAATTTGTGAATAAATTCCTATAAAAGGTTTCATTAACAACGCAGCCGTCTTATGAGCATATTTTACTACTTCATCTAAATATAGTCATTGGTTCAAGAGGAACCAAACGATCTTTGAAGACAAATCCAGAGTTTGGTTGAAGTGATTTGATTCAAAAGCTTCAGAATGTTACTCTCTTTCTAATATGTTTGCTCATTATTCTTTTAGCTAAATAGCAATGTTGGTATGAACTGAGATGCCTTCATTTTCCCTCCTTAGTATTTTGTTTCGTTTTATTTATCTCTTTCACTTTCATTGGAAGTTTGTATCCTTTGAATAGTTGTTGTAACTTTTGATTACATCAACGAGAAGTTTGTTTCGTTTTTTGTTAGGAAAAAATGATCTTTCACTTGATGCATTTACTGCCTTTGACATTAAAGTTTGTTGAAAATTTGAAGGGTTTGTGTTCTAAGTACCTTTTACAAGGGTAATAAAATCCAATAAAAGGTGCACTGCAAAGTTGTAGATTAGAGGAGAATAAAAGAGAAAACTCTCGAACAACTAAGGGATTTTTTATTTTCTATCTTCACTTGTCACAAGTTCTAAACTCCTCATGAAATTCCTAGTACACAAAATGAAATGCCAAAAGCCTCAAGTTATATAGACTGAGAATTGTCTTCGTATTAGAAGTGGGAGTAGTGGCTGGTAATTCGAGAGTCCTCCTCTCACCTACTCACCAAACTACTGAAGTGCCTTTATGTCTTACGAACTTACATTGTAGCTACTTAACTCCCTCATATTCTTAGTGTGCTAACGCCTCTCCACACGTAGTTAGTAACTAACAGATTAACAGAAGTGGAGCCTTGCTACACAGTCACTCTCTACCTTGATTCACCTCTCTCACTCTCTTCCTAGTGTTAGTCAGACAAATGGGACGGTTCTCAAACCTATCAAAATGCTATTCAAAACTGTAACTTTCAGAACTCCTCTTGCATGTAAAGCAAATATATCAGAAGACGATCCACTGCCCACCATTGATTTCTTATCATATTCAGTTTTATTGAAGGTTCAAGAGGATCAGAGTTTACTGTTTTACATTTCAACCCATAGACCCGAGAGCTTAATATTGTTTTATTATCATCCAGTTATTGTTTACCAATAGATGCATTTCAGGCAAACAAAATAAAATTGGTTCATCCTCGTGAGCATTAGTAATAGTAGGACTGGGCTATAGGTATGAACTAATTTCCCTCTATCTTATGTAAATTATAATGTTTGTTTACTTGCCCTTTATTTCATGTGGAATCTTGGAAGAAGAATGGTATAGGTCAAAATCTTCAAATCTTAAATTTCAGATTTCATACTCTTGACCCCAATGATAATAGTAGTAAGTTGATTGCATAAGTGGAAAGATAGATAAAAAGAAGATCTTATTCAGGAGGCACATTCTGAGAATTGATCTTGGAACCTCTCACACCCTAAGCTAGAATCACACCACTAGACCAAATGTTGATGTTGAGGGAGAAGAGAACTATAATATTAGATTCTTTTGTTTTTAAATTGCATTTTGCTCTCTCTCTCTTGTAGTCTTAAGGAAATAAGAATGAGTGGAGATGGATTGTATCGAATGTGTTTCTAACTTTAGTATTTGATTGCATAAGTGGCAGTAAGTTGATTGCATAAATGGAAAGATTGAGAAAAGAAAAAATAGTTCAAGTGGGGCATTCCAAGAATTGAACTCGGGACCTCTCACACCCTAAGTGATAATCATACCACTAGACCAAATGCCCAATGTTGATATTAAGGGATAAGAGCACTATAATATTAGCTTATTCGGTTTCTAAATTGCGTTTTGCACTCTCTCTCTTTATGTCTTGTAGTCTTAAGGAAATAAAATCTGAGTGCAGATGGATGGCATCAAGGTTTTTCTTACTTTAGTGTTTGTATTTTCATTTTTCAATCAAGCTGCAATACAAGTACTTAATTTTTATTTTTCGTTTTTTCCAACCTTATAATCCATTATTTGTTTGGTCAAAAAAAAAAAAATCCATTTTTTGTATTGTTTTATTTGTATATGATCTGCCACCTTTTCTCACGTTTGATTGGTTATTCAGACCAATTCATTGTTTACTTTACATAAATGAGTACCCGTGTGCAATGTCATATTTTATTCAATTTAGATTATGAGCTGATCCATGATATGACTCTTGTCAAACTTCTGTAGTATTAGGTAACATATAGGAAACTGTTGCAAGGGGAGGGGTAATAATCCAACTCCTTAATTTAACCTGAAAAGATATCTTAAATAATGTTGACATGCAGGCATCTAGGTCGACTTTCATATTGGTATTGATATTGATATTTGAAATTTAGGTTCTTTTTTGGTTTTTGAATAGATCTATCGCTTTCTAGCGAACCCTTTACAGCTATACCTTCTGAGGTCCCAATACAGTGAATTCTCTAAGCTGCATTCTTTAAAATATTTTGTGGTCGGCAGGGATAGTGAAAGCTATTGATTTTTCATATCTACCAAACCCATTTGACATATAGCCAAAGATAAGTGATATGCCTTTTATTTAACCAAAGAAAAAAAAAGAAAAAAGAAAAAAGAAAAAAAATTTGGTTTGTCACTTTGTCTGTTGAGTTAAAATTTTAAATACTTGATATTAAAATTGGGTTGGAGTTTAATATTGAATTTATCTTCCTTCTTTGACATAACTATGCGTAATGTTAAACAGTAACAGTGGAATTTCACAATCTTTTTTGCCTTATTAAGAATTTGTCCAACTTTTGATCGACGAAATTAGACTAGGGTTTTGTCATGCAGTATTAACTATTCAAGCTCTTATTTCTATCCTAAAATATGAGGTAAAATGCTTACCTTAAAGTACAAGTTTGGAAAACTAAATGGGGAATTCTGAGAATTGAACTTGGGACCTCTCACACCCAAAGCAAGAATCATACCACTAGACCAAATGCCCATTTTTGTACACATTCTTGCCAGCTGTTGATTAGCATGATTTCTTGGATGTTGTTTAAGTCTCAGTTTCTAAGAAGCCCACTATTCATTCTCTTTTATTTCTCAGGCTGTCATCCTGGAATTTGTTTTTCAGATCAACCTCTTGTTTGTTTGCTTAATGCCAAACTGGAACTTGTTATTCAGGTTAACTGCTTCTTTGTTTACTTAAAAGTTAATTAATTTTAGAATGTTGACATAAATGATATCCATGTGCATTTATTAATATTTTATTCATCTTAGATCTCGAGCTCAAGGTGTGAGTGATTCTACTGTAATTATTAGTACTAGATCAAGAACTTTACTGTGCAGATATTTTAATAACTAATAAGAAAAAGAATGTCATAGTCTAGAGTTTAAGGCAACAAGCAGTTTATGGTTTGGATCTCTTTTGCCTAAGGTACAATCTTATATATATATATTTTTTTTTCGAACAAAATACGAACTTTTCATTGAAAAAATGAAAAGAAACATTGTTCAAGACATAAAGACAAAAATACAGAATCTAAACAACAGAATTACAAGGCCAAATAAAAACATCCCAATTGTTAAAAATAAGAGAAAGGGAGTAACGTGAGAATGACTCAGAAAGAGAACACCAATGAGATGCTTTGAGTTTGGCGGAATGAGAGACAATCAAGCAGAGATCTTCTTTTACTCTTAAAAATCCTCGATTCCTTTTAAAAATCCTCGAATTCCTTTCAAACCAGATTTCTAAGAGAAAACTCTTCACCACATTAATCCACGGAAGTCTTACAGTAGGTGATAAGTGTGTGACTCTACTTAACAATTGAGTCAGATTTGCTTCAGCCCTCAAATAAAAAACCCAACTGATCTTGAACCGATCAAAAAGAGAAATCCAGCCTTGAGTGCCAAAAGTTAACGTACTGGCACGTGCATTTTGTTCTTTTTTGAAACAAGAAAAATTTTGATTGATAAAAAGATAAAAAAATGTTTCGATACAAACTCCTAAAGAGAGTGAGTGAAAAGAAAACAAGCTGCTAAACAAATAAAGTTAGCATGTTTATTTGGATCTAGATTTTCTGATTTCCTGAGTTGATGTTCTAGTTTTCTGCTTACCCCTCTCTCCCTCTCTCTCGCATTCTTGGCTTTACTATCTATGGTCCAATATTGCATATTCACTTGCTGCTTTCTTGGCAATTATTGTATTGTAAAAAAGGATATTAGAAATATCGCATATAGACAACTTGAGATATACAAACAAATGTTGTGGTCTGGCTGTGGAATGAGGTCTCTGGAGGTGGAGACGAAGTAAACTACTTAAACCGATTTATAAAATGGGACTGGGGTTTTAATATTGAGAATATAAGGTTCACAATCAATTTCACTGATTATTTATTTCAATCAATTGGTTAAAATGCTTACAGTAACATGATAGCCCCCAATTACTAACGTTGTATTGGACTAGGAGAGGGTTTTTTTTTAATCCTTTTTTCCTCTTTTGGTTTAAATTTTATTTTATAGTTCAACAACATGCCAGATGAGAATTTGACTCTGACTTTGGTTGAGGATATATGCCTCACCCAGTTAAGCTATAGCAGATGTGTTATGGGAAGAGACTAGCATACTGTTTAAAACTATATGATTTATCGGGTGGGACCCTTTATAATTGACCTTTTAAATTGAGCTAGTTAGCAACGGATTGAGGGAGGGGCACATATCAAGAGTAGTATATAGGAGTCCTTATAAGAGGGGTTGTTTTTGCTTCTGTTTCGATTGACTTATACAGGGAGAGATAAGAAACTCTCTGAATTTCCTTTAGGCTGTGCTGTAGTTGTCTGATACTCTTTCGAAAGTAGTGGATTCTATAAAAATAATTGGCTCTTTCAAGTTTTTCAGTAATACATCATTTTAAGTAATTATATTGTAGTATATGAGGTCAACAATCTGGAAGTCATATAATCAAGTGAAATGTTCCAAAAATCATGTTTTGGGTCTATTGCATCTAAGACTAATGGTAGAACTCTGTTAGGATCCCAAATACACTAAACAAAACTTTTTCTTGAGTACAACAATTTAGGGATATGGGAGATTGAACCTCCGACCTCAAGGGAAGGAGTATACGTCAATTACCGCTGAGTTATGTTCATATTGGCAAATACACTAAACAAAATGTAAGGTATCTCCTTACTTACTGGTATTCAAAATAAGAACAAGTGCCCTAAGGCTTACAAAAGGGGGCCCAACCGTTAGAGAGGGTTGGGAACTCTCCTACCAAGACAAAATCCACACTAGACAAAAACTGCCTTTCTAGGATAGACTCCTTACATAAGTACTCCCCCTACAAAAGACTTGCCTCACAAACAACTAAGGCGAATTTACCCTTTTACCCTTCCTAGCATAGGTATTCACTATAGGGGGCCTCACATTACCCCCGAGGGAGAAAGACACCCTTGTCCTCAAGGTGTAAATGAGGAAATTGGCGGCGGATAGTAGTGACCGTTTCCCACGTGACATCATGCTCCGGTAAGTCCTTCCATTGCAGAAGGAGTTCCCATTCGTTGGTATCGGGGCTCCGGCAGATACCCATAATGTCTAAGGGTTCAGCAACCCATTCGTAGCTTTCGATAAACGTTGGAGGATGATTCTGGACGGAACAGTGGTCACCAACAACACGCTTCAGCTGGGAGACATGGAACATGGGATGGATGGTGGCGTCGGTGGGCAGCTCCAACTTGTAGGCTACGAA
>NW_019104540.1:681779-695864 GCF_001995035.1 Momordica charantia | reverse complement strand
GGCGTAGAAAAGGGGGCCCAACCGTTAGAGAGGGTTGGGAACCAAGACAAACTCCACACTAGACAAAAACTACCTTTTTAGGAGACTCCTTACATGAGTACTCCCCCTACAAAAGACTTTCCTCACAAACAAGTAAGGCGAATTTACCCCTTACCCGTCCTAGCACCAAGTAACTATATTAAATCCTACCACCTACCTAGGATTTAATATCCTACGAGTTACCTTGTCAACCAAATGTAGTAGGGTCAGGCGGTTGGCCCGTGATTAGTCGAGGTGCGCGCAAGCTGACCTAGACACACGGATTTCAAAAAAAAAATCAAGTAACTATATTGCAATATCAAAGAGAAATTACAATATCAATAGCCTTTCAAGAGGGCTATTTCTCCCCCAAGAACTCTCTCGGTTTCCTAACCCTAAACTATTCTCCGGGATACTTTCCCACTCTTCCTAATACATCTATTTATGACAAACTCACCCGTAACTAATTACCATAACTCCCCTGACTACAATACTAATACCATTTCCAAACTACCTTTTGTTGGGACTCTCAAAAACTCTATACATGATGCATCTGATGTATTTAATAACATTTTTTGGGTTTTCTGTTTTCCTTTCTTTCCACCCAATAGCTTTCATGTGAACTTCCAATGATATCTATTTATTGCATCTAACTCAGTTTAGAGGTGTGAACTAATTGCCCATTATCTAACTTCATTTGCCTGTCTACATGTACTTTCTTCTTTGGGATTTATAAACCTAAAACCAAGATGTTCAATCATTCCAGAACCTGATATTACTCAAATTACTCTGAACAAGAACAATAAAAACCATAAACACCATTGGTGAGTATATAGGTTGCATGCTTATGGGAATTGAACTTGAATTCCATTGCAAAACAAGAACAGCCTAAAGGCAGATGGTTGAAAAAATCCTCCCCAAGAACTATACAATCACAACTTTCCAATCTCGTAATTTGGTAGATTATGATTACAAAAAACCTTCTTGTGGATCCTAGCCCACCAAGAAGTCGTATGCTGTTATTCACACAAAGAGAATCCATCGAGGACTTCTTGTGGATCATAGGCAGATGGTTCAAAAAGCCTATTATTTCTCTCTCCAAAGGAGCCAAAGTAAAGCTCTTGCAGCACAATTCCAAATAATGGAGGCTTTACCCACAAGAGCTCTTCCCCCGAAACCTTTTGAAATAAAATCATCTATCTTTTAAGGGAGACAAAAAGACACTTCCAAAATAGGGAAGCACAGTGGGATCATAAAGTAGAAGCCACTGGGCAGTGAAGGAATAAATGATCAATCAACTCTGCATTCCTCAAACATTGCATACAAATCGAATGAGAAAGGGTCCAAAGGGGAAATTTTAGCTGTAGTTTGTCTACAGTGTTGACCCCTCGGTAGAAAACTGACCAAAGAAACACTTTTACTTTCTTAGGAACTTTAAAATTCCAGATTTGATAAGACGTGGAGGTACTCATCTTTGGAGAAGGGGAGGTCAAGGCCAAGAAAGCTGTTTTTGTTGTAAAAATCCCGTTTGAATCCACTTTCCACCATAATATGTCTTGCCCCTGTCCTAACAAAACTCCATCAATATTTTCAGTAAACGTAGCCCATCTTTCTAATTCTCTGTCATTTAAATTTTTTCTAAAGGCGAAATCCCATGTAAGAGAATCTGAATTCCAGCACTCTGCTATCGAAACCCCCTTCTTGTTTGACATTCTATACATCTCTGGAAATAAACTGGCAAGAGGGGAGGAATCTGCCCAACCATCCTCCCAAAACGGAACATGATTCCCCGAGAAGACCTTAAAAAGCGTAAAGTTTAGAAAAGCTTCTCGAGTGCTTTTGATATCGATCCACGACCGACCAATCGAGGAGCCAATTTTACTCCTAGTAAACCACCCGAAAGGGTCCACACCATAGATTCCAGCGATCACTCTTCTCCACAAGGACTTCTCCTCTAAAGCAAACCGCCACAACCACTTCATTAAAAGGGCTTTATTTCTCAAATCAAGGGAGCCAACACCTAAGCCTCCCTGCTTTTAGGTAAGGCTGTCCAAAACCACCTCACCAAATTCCCAACCGGCCTGTGAGTACCCCCATTCCACCGAATCAGTTTTTCCATTGCCTTTATAACCACCCCCGGGGATTTAAGGATTGAGAAAAAATAAAGGGGAGGCTATTTAAAACTGCTTGGGCCAATGTTAGCCTACCACCTTTTGAAAAAAGAAGAGGTTTCCATTTATGATGCCTTTTACTCATTTTCTCCAGTGGAGGATCCCAAAAACTCTTGCGCCTATGATTCCCCCCACGGGGGAAACAAAAATAAGAAAAAGGAAAGGTCTCCACCTTGCACCCGAAAGAAGTGGCCCAAAAATCAGACTCTGAGGAGCTGCAATTGATGCCTATTAAAGCCATTTTAGAGAGAGGGATCCCCTTGTCTAAGGCCCCTTTTAGCTATGATTTTACCTCTAGGCTTTCCATTAATGATGACTGAAAAGTTGTTGAACTTAAGCACCCTTGAATCCACTTCCACCATCTCAAATTAAATTTTTGCTTGCAAAACCGCATCAAGGAAAGACTAGTCCACTCTATCGTAAGCCTTCTCAAAATCTCATTTTAATAAAATGCCCTTCTTCTTCTGTCTGTCTCTTCCATTGCCCAACTGTTTCTGAAGCTGTTACAATCGCATCCATGATCTGGCGACCCTCTACAAAAGCTGCTTGAGCATCCGAGATTATCAAGGGTAGAACTCTCTTCAAGCGGGCTGCAAGAACCTTTGCTACTATCTTGTGCAGGGAGGAGACCAAACTTATTGGTCTATAATCCTTCATCGAAGAAGGATTTCTCTTTTTTGGGATGAAAAAATATAGGTTTCATTTATTCTCTTGTTTATTATCCCTTTCTCAAAAAAGTCTTGGAACACCTTCACCAAATCAGATTTAAAGATGTTCCAAGCCTTTTTCAAGAATTCATTGCTCATCCCATCCGGACGCGGAGATTTTAAGGTTCCTAAATCATGATCTCTGCCTCTGAAAAGAGACAGTCAACTGTGAGCTTTGGGCCACTGGAAGGGAACCCCACTCCATATTATCTAAGTGCAAGCACTGGTCCACTATCAAAGTGTACAAGGAGGAGAAAAACCAAAGGATCTCAGCCTCAATTTTTGTCTCCTCAGTCAAAATTTTCCCCTGTTCATCTTCAATCTCAGCTATGAAGGCCCTGTTCTGTTTTTGGGAGGACCACCTATGGATGAAGTTCGTATTTTCATCGTCTTCTGTCAACCACTTACGTTTTCCTCTCTGAGCCCACATCCTCTGTTCACAAATAATTGACTCCATTAAATCTTCCTTTAAACTCTTTCTCCTATCCACCTCCTCTGTTGAAAGGGGCTGTTCATCCTCCAATCTATCAAGAGCTTCACTTGGAATACATCCTAATTCCTAAGTGAAAATCATAATGCTTAGCCAAATGGCCAATGGTCAATGGTCAATGGTCAATGGCTATATTCATTGTTGGCACTGATCTGATTGATTTATCTGTTTTTAAAAAGATTTCATAGGTTTTATTTAACTACCTATGGTCGCTTAGTCAGTACCTTAAATACTAAGGTCCTATTTGGGATTGATTTTGAAGGCCTTAAAAGGGATCCTAGAATTTTTTTTAACCACTTTGGTGTTTGATAAAACTGATTGTTTATTAATTTAGTAGAGTCAGTTTTTTCCATCACGTTGATTTGCAAAGTATAGCATTGGGTTCCCTAGAAATTGGTTTATTTACTAACAAACTTCAAAAAATTCACATGTTATCCTTCCATATCTGCCACCTGGATTTCGAATAGCATGAATTTTATTTTAAAAAGTAGAGTTCCCGCAATAATAATTTTAGCAGCTACAACAATCCCAGACTAAGCCTAAACTTAAGCCTAAGCAACCATAGGTAGTTAAATGAATGTCTTGTTTTTTTCCTTCATTGTCTTCCTCCTCTTTAAGTTCAATGTAGTAGGGATTCGAACCTCTGATTTCTAGGAGGTGTATAATTCTCCTCCTCCACTCCTAAGTTCAATGTTGTGGGGATTCAAACCTATGATTTTTATAGGAGGCTTATAATGCGTTAACTTGTTGAGCTATGTTATTATTATTATTTTTTTTTTTTGACAAGGATTGAGCTATCCTTAAATTGGCTAAGGATGATTTTTGGATGGATAGAACATAAAATGATCCTTCCATATGTGCCACTAGGTTTTCGAATAGCATGATTTTTTTTTAAAAGTAGAGTTTGGCAATAATAATTTTAGCAGCTACAACAATCCCAAACTAAGCTTAAACTTAAGCCTTAGTGACCATGTCTCTTTTTTTCCTTCCATCGTCTTCCTCCTCTCTAAGTTCAATGTAGTAGGGATTCGAGCCTCTGATTTCTAGGAGGTTTATAATGTGTTAACTTGTTGAGCCATGCTTTTTTTTTTGACAAGGGTTGAGCTATGCATAAATTGGCTAATGATAGTTTTTGGATGGATAGAACATAAAATTCTCTTTCAGAAGAAAGAAAAATAAAAAGAAATGCAACAGGGTGGAGAGTTTAGGTTGCCTGGCCAATTTATTAGCATTCTTGCCCATTATATATCCTTTTATACAGTGTCACAACTATTCTAATAAGTAAAATTAACTTAAAGGTTTTATTTGTTCCCATTACATTATGTTACTCACTATAAATTGATCCATTGATGGGGCATTTCGAGAATTGAACTCGGGACCTCTCGCACCCGAAGCGAGAATCATACCACTAGACCAAATGCCCTTATTGATTTTGATCTTGCCAGCTATCAATTAGCATGTTAAGAATGTGACCTGTCAGACACCAGACAAATATTATTAAATCAGTTTTTTATTTTTTTTTAATTTATAGTGCAAGTTTCTTGTTTACTTGGAGTTTATCAGGAAAAGAAAAAATTCATGTGAATGAAATCCATGTGCAATGTTTTAACATTTGAGATGTTGGACTAATTCAAAATTTGATTTTACTCTAAATGTTTTCTGCAGCACAGAACCTTATGCTAAAGGCTTGTATATTTTTATTGTCATCTTAAACTTTACAAAAGCAGCTCAGTGATTAAAACAGTAGTGACCATTGTTCTTTCTGGTTCCTGCTTGATAACTTGCTTGTTTCATGTTTTTCATTTTATGACTATTTATTTATTTATTACATGAGGTGGGGATTTGAATCCAAAAATGAAAGGTCTTGAAAAAAACATGGGGCATTCCGAGAATCGAACTCAGGACCTCTCGCACCCGAAGCGAGAATCATACCACTAGACCAAATGCCCTTCTTGGGAGCCTGTCATTTTCAGTTGGCTAGTAAACATGTTTTTTAATCCTCAACGTTTGGAATTCATTCAGGTTTTATTTCAGATTTGGAACTAATTATTATTGTTCGTTTAATTGCCCACCGAGACCATGTTATGTTGAGTTCTGATACTTGATCAGTCTGAATTGTCAAGTTATCGTCTTATAACTGGTAGAATGTAATATCTGAAAGCTTTATAAAAATGCAACTCAATTGGATCTTATTTTTATTTCCCTGTGAAGTACAAAATGATGGGAATATGGTGTTTTAAAACCAGAAATGGGGGCATTCCGAGAATCGAACTCGGGACCTCTCGCACCCAAAGCGAGAATCATACCACTAGACCAAATGCCCTTGTTGAAGTCATAATTTTGCCAGCTTTTTTCTATAGAACTTATCATTATTAGTTTATAATTCTGTTTGATCCGTTAAACACTGGAATTTTTAACCAAACAATTTTTATTTACTGAGAGATTGATTAATAAAGAAAGTGGACATTGACGAGATCCATTTGAAAGTATTGTTATTTTATACCTTTTAGATCTAGACAGCTGCAAAGTTTGATCATTGTCAAATTATTTATACAGAGGTAGGTGTAATGAATAAGGAGTGGGGAAAAAATAGTTGGAGTTATTCCCTAATGGAAGTTGTAGTTTGAGATTTTTCACTTGAACCACACCTCCTGAGCACAAGTAAAACAAATTTAGAATGTTAATATTTGAATATGCATGTCAGTTGATCAAGATCTGTATTTTTCAGAACCCAAATGGTTGTAATTGCTTCTTACTGAGGCATTTACAGTTCTTCTACCCATGGCTGCATAAATTGAATCCTTTTGCTTCAGGTTGGGTAGAAATATATGGTAAAAGGAGATTATTATAATGTTCAATTCCATATATGTGGAAACTATTCAGTAATAATTTTTGTGTTTTTTTTTTTTTTGGCTCATTAGCTCAAAGGGATTAGTCGAAAGGGGCTAGGGTTAATTGAGAGGGAATGGGTTCAAATTCCATGATGACCATCTATCTTAGGAATTAGTAATATCTATATGTTTCCCAGCACTAATTGTTGTGTACGCATTTCCTGCATCTGACAATCTAGAGTGGCTTCTAGGGCAAAAATAATACAATAAAGCAAATGCCTTTATTGGGATCTTGTCTTTTTTAGTTGAGTTTTTCTTTTGTACCTTTCCGATGTAGACCAAAAATAGAGAAAATTTAGAGTTCTAATGTTCATTTTGTAGTTGGTATTTAATTTTCGTTTATTACTGTAAACTGACCTATTGTTATTGTCCCATGTCACCATTTTCAGCTTTGTTACACGTGGAATGGTTGCTTTTACCTCAGAGGAACTAAGGTTAAAACTTAAAAGGTGTGAAGCACCATGCCTATATTTTTATTGAAATACTTTCTCTCTGCCTCTTCGTTTTCCCTATTTTTAATGAGTGAAGTTTATTGATAATGAGATATGGAAAAATGATAAAGAGAGTACACTTAAAATAAAAAAAAATGGGGCATACCAAATTGAACTCGGGATTTCTTTTACACCCTTAGCTAAATTCATACCACTAGACAAATTGCCAGACGTGTAATGTTTAGTTCTAATACTTGATCAGGCTGAATTGTTAAAAGTTCTGTCTTATAACTAGTAGGTAGAATGTAATATCTAAAAGCTCTAAAAATGCTACTCAATGAGATTCTTTTTATCTTGCTGCTTTTACCGCTCAATTGTCCTGACTTCTTGTTTAATAGGATCATATTTTTGTTTACCTATGAAGTGTAAAAAGATCATCAGAAGATGGAAATATGGTGACTAAAATTAAAAGGGGCATTCCGAGAATTGAACTCGGGACCTCTTGCACCCAAAGCGAGAATCATACCACTAGACCAAATGCCCTTCTTGAAGATATGGCTGGCAAGTTCTAATACTTGATCGGGCTGAATTGTTAAGTTCTGTCGTATAGCTGGTAGGTAGAATGTAATATCTAAAAGTTAAAGATGGGGCATTTCGAGAATCAAACTCAAGACCTCTCGTACCTAAAGCAGAATTGTACCACTTGACCAAATGCACTTCTTGATGATATAAATTTGTCAGTTTTTTTGTAGAATCATCATTGAGTTTATGATTTTGTTTGACATCAAACACTGGAAAATTTTTACTAAACAATTTGTATTTAGTTAAGTTTGATTAATAAAGAAAGTGGACATTAATGAAACCCATGTGCAAATTGTTATTTTATACCTTTTAGATCTAGATAGCTCAAAGCTAGATTATTCTCAAATTATTTATATAGAGTAGGTGTAATGAATGAGGAGAGGAGAAAAAACAGTTGAAGTTATTCCCTAATGCAAGTGTAGTTTGAGATTTTTTCACTTGAATCACAGATCCTAAGCACAAGTAAAGTAAATTTAGAATGTTAATATTTGGATATGCATGTCGATGGATCAAGTGGTTGTTATTGGTTCTTACTGAGGCATTTGCAGTTCTACCTATGGCTCGAAGTTGAATTCTTTCGCTGCAGGTTGGGTAGAAATATTGAAAAGGGGATTATTATAATGTTCAATTCCATATCTGTGAAAATTATTGAGTAATAATTTAGGTTTTTCTCTAAAATTCATTCCATCCTGTGAACTTGCAGCAGTGTAAAACTTGGATATTTTATCCATATAGTTCTGTTGCTAAAAAAAATTCATTTCCTTCTTCTGAGTCTCTGACAATCTAGAGTAGCTTCTGGGTGGCAAGAATCATACAATAAAACAAAAGCCTTTCTTGGGAACTTGTCTTTTATAGTTGAGTTTTTTCGTTTGTACTTGTGTAGATCGAAAATAGAGAAAATTTAGAATTCTAACGTTAATTTTGTAATTGGTATTTAATTTTCGTTTATTATGGTAAACTTACAAATGTTATTGTGCCTATGTTATCATTTTCAGCTTTGATTACTCGTGGAACAGTGACTTCTACCTTAGAGGAAGTAAGGTTAAAAGGTATGGAGCACTATGCCTATATTTATATGGAAATGCTTTCTCTCTCTCTTTCTCCCATATTTTTAATGAGAGAAGTTTAATTATAAATGCGATATGGAAAAATAATGAAGAGAATAAACTTAGATTGAAAAGATGGGGCATTCCGAGAATTGAATTTGAGACCTCTTGCACCCTAAGCGAGAATCATACCACATGCCCAATTTAGATATATACATATTGAGTCATGAGTTGTAATACTTGATGGACAAAATGTCCACTTTTGTAACCTTGAAAATGGCAGCCTAATGGAGATACTGTTACTAGTTCTTGTTTGAGAATAACAACACGGGTGGAGATTCTAAATTTTTGGCGGGGATATATGCCTTAACAACTATTTTTTCTTCTCTGTGAACAAAACTAATTTTCAAGAAGAAATTTTTTGAAATGAAAATTGGGGCATTCCGAGAATCGAACTCAGGACCTCAGGACCTCTCGCACCCAAAGCGAGAATCATACCACTAGACAAAAAATTTTGATTAAACAATTTGTATTAAGTGAAGATTGATTAATAAAGAAAGTGGACATTAATGAAACCCATGTGCAAATTGTTATTGTATACCTTTTAGATCTAGATAGCTCAAAGTTAGATTATTTTCAAATTATTTATATGGAGCAGGTGTAATGGATGAGGAGAGAAGAAAAAACTGTTATAAGGTTTTTTATTTTTTTTATTTTTATTCTTTATTTTGATAAGAAACAAAACTTTCATTGAGAAAAATGAAAAGAGATACAAAAGAGCAAAAAAAGGGCCTAAAATAACAACAAGAGGGAACCCCTTTAAAGAAAAAGACTCCAATCCAAAAGAATGAGGCCTAATGAATAATTACAAAAGGCCTTAGAAGTTGAGCCCCATGAAGTTGAAGTTATTTCCTAATGCAAGTTGTAGTTTGAGATTTTCACTTGAACCACACATCCTAAGCACATGCACAAGTAAAGCAAATTTAGAATGTTAGTATTTGGATACGCATGTCAATCGATCAAGTGGTTGTTATTGGTTCTTACTGAGGCATTTGCAGTTCTTCTACCTATATATGGCTCCATGAGTTGAATTCTTTTGCTACAGGTTGGGTAGAAATATGGAAAAGGGGATTATTATAATGTTCAATTCTGTGAAAATTATTGAGTAACAATGTAGGGTTTTGTCTAAAATTCATTTCATCCTGTGAACTTACAGCATTGAGTAACTTGGATATTTTATCCATATAGTTGCGTTGCTAAAAAATTTCATTTCCTGCATCTGACAATCTAGAGTAGCTTCTAGGGGGGCAAGAATCATACAATAAAGCAAATGCTTTCTTGGGAAATTGTCCTTTTTAGTTGAGTTTTTGTTATTGTGCCTATGTTACCATTTTCAGTTTTGCTGACACGTGGAGTTACTTCTGCCTTAAGAGGAAGTAAGGTGAAAAGGTATGAAGCACTATGCCTATATTTATGTGGAAATACTTTCTGTCCCTCTCTCTCCCATATTGAGATAAGTTTTATGATAAATGAGATATGAAAAAATGATAAGAGAATAAACTTAGATTAAAAATATGGGGCATTCCGAGAATTGAACTCAAGACCTCTCGCACCCTAAGCGAGAATCATACCACTAGACCAAATGCCCAATTTGTGATAAATCATCATTAGGTGTAGTACTTGATGGCCAAAATGTCCATTTTTGTAACCTTGAAATGGCAGCTTATTGGAGATTTTTTTTTTAACAATATTGGAGATACTGTTCTTGTTTTTTTTTTGTTTAATAGCAACACAGATGGAGTCAAAACGATCCTAGCTCAACGGTAATTAGTATATATCTCTAATCAAGAGGTTGTGAGTTGGATTTCTGTTATACTCGGAAAAAAAAAACACGGATGGAGATTTGAAATTTTGGTGGGGATATATGCTTAACAGCTATTTTTGTTACCAAGACCCTTTCTTATTTTTTTTTAATTTTAAATTTATAAAACTGCTATTTTTGCTTCTCTGTGAACAAAATCAATTTCCAAAAAGAAAATTTATGAAATAAAAAGTGGGGCATTTCGAGAATCGAACTCGGGGCCTCTCGCACCCAAAGCGAGTATCATACCACTAGACCAAATGATCAATTTTTATAAAATCATATTTAGGTATAATACTTGATAACCAAAATGTCCATTTTTGTAACCTTGAAATGGCAGCTTATTGGAAATTTTTTTTTGAACAATATTGGAGATACCGTTCTTGTTTTTTTTTTGTTTAATAGCAACACAGATGGAGCCAAAACGATCCTAGCTCAACGGTAATTAGTATATATCTCTAATCAAGAGGTTGTGAGTTGGATCTCTGTTATACTCGGAAAAAAAAACACGGATGGAGATTTGAAATTTTGGTGGGGATATATGCTTAACAACTATTTTTGTTACCAAGAAAACTGCTATTTTTGCTTCTCTGTGAACAAAATCAATTTCCAAAAAGAAAATTTATGAAATAAAAAGTGGGGCATTCCGAGAATCGAACTCGGGACCTCTCGCACCCAAAGCGAGAATCATACCACTAGACCAAATGCCCAATTTTTATAAAATCATATTTAGGTATAATACTTGATAACCAAAATGTCCATTTTTGTAACCTTGACGTGGCAGCTTACTGGAGATATTTTTTTTTTTTGAACAATATTGGAGATACCGTTATTGGTTCTTGTTTTTTTTTTGTTTGATAGCAACACAGATGGAGCCAAATTGATGATAGCTCATCGGTAATTAGCATATATCTCTAACTAAGAGGTTGTAAGTTGGATCTCCCACCCCATATGTTATACTCGGAAAAAAAAAACACAGATGGAGATTTGAAATTTTGGTGGGGATATATGCTTAACAGCTATTTTTGTTACTAAGACCCTTTCTTATTTTTTTAATTTTAAATTTATAAAACTGCTATATTTGCTTCTCTGTGAACAAAATCAATTTCCAAAAAGAAAGTTTTTGAAATATAAAGTGGGGCATTTAAATTTATAAAACTGCTATATTTGCTTCTGTGAACAAAATCAATTTCCAAAAAGAAAATTTTTGAAATATAAAGTGGAGCATTTAAATTTATAAAACTGCTATATTTGCTTCTCTATGAACAAAATCAATTTCCAAAAAGAAAATTTTTGAAATATAAAGTGGGACATTCCGAGAATCTAACTCGGGACCTCTTGCACCCAAAGTGAAAATCATACCACTAGACCAATTCTTGAAGATAAAAATTTACTAGTTTTTAATAGAATCGTCATTAAGTTTCTCATTTTTTTTTTCAAGTACAGCATATGGGGTGGAGGATCGAACTCACAATCTATTGGTTAGAGATATATGTCAATTACCACCGAGCTATACTCGTTTTGGCTTATCATTCAGTTTGATATTAAACACTCGAAAATTTTGATTAAATAATTAGTATTTAGTGAATATTGATTAATAAAGAAGGGGAGCATTAATGAAACGCAGGTGCAAATTATTATTGTATACCTTTTAGATCTAGATAGCTCAAAGTTAGATTATTCTCAAATTATTTATACGGAGTAGGTGTAATGAATGAGGAGAGGAGAAAAAACAGTTGAAGTTAGTATCTAATGTAACTGCAAGTAATGGCTTGAGATTTTCACTTGAACCACACATCCTACGCACAAAGTAAAGCAAATTTAGAATGTTAATATTTGAATACGCATGTCGATCGATCAAGTGGTGGTTTGGTTCTTACTGAGGCATTTGCAGTTCTTCTACCTATATATGGCTCCGATGAGTTGAATTCTTTTGCTACAGGTTGGGTAGAAATATGGAAAGGGGTATTATTATAATGTTCAATTCTGTGAAAATTATTGAGTAATAATGTAGGTTTTTGTCTAAAATTCATTCCTGTGAACTTACAGCAGTGTAAAACTTGGATATTTTATCCATATAGTTCCGTTGCTAAAAAAATGCATTTCCAGCATCCGACAATCTAGAGTAGCTTCCAGGGGGAAAGAATCATACAATAAAGCAAATGATTTCTTGGGAACTTGTCTTTTTTAGTTGAGTTTTCCGTTTGTACCTGTGTAGATCGGAAATATAGAAAATTTATAATTCTGACGTTCATTTTGTAATTGGTATTTAATTTTCGTTTATTATTGTAAACTGAAAATTGTTATTGTGCCTATGTTACCATTTTCAGGTTTGCTCACACGTGGAACAGTTACTTCTACCTTGGAGGAACTAAGGTTAAAAGGTATGAAGCACTATGCCTATATTTATATGGAAATACTTTCTCTCTCCCTCTCTCTCCCCTATTATTAATGAGATAAGTTTAATGATAAATGAGATATGGAAAAATGATAAAGAGATAAACTTGGATTAAAACAGAAGGGGCATTCCGAGAATTGAACTCAGGACCTCTCGCACCCTAAGCGAGAATCATACCACTAGACCAAATGCCCAATTTTGATAAGTATATATTGAGTTGTAATACTCAGATGGCCAAAATGGCTTGAAAATGACCAGCTTAATGGAGACACCGTTACTGGTTTTTTTCCATGCGTCGAGATTCGAAATTTTTAGCGGGGGTATGACTTAACGGCTATTTTTTGGTTTATTTGTCAAAAAAAAAAACAGCTATTTTTGGTTTCTTCAAAGAAAAAAAAAACAGCATTTTGGTTGGTAAGACTGAAATAAAAATTGGGGCATTCCGAGAATCGAACTCGGGACCTTTCGCATCCAAAGCGAGACTCATACCACTAGACCAAATGCCCTTCTTTAACATCGAACTGTTCTTTTGCATATATTTGCTGTTTTAAAGTTGCGGTAATTTTGTTTTGGACACTGGAAATGATTATCCATATCAATTGTGTTTGCATCTAATTCATCGATATTTTAATGTTGGTATTGATGAAATCCACGTGCAAGTAGACATAATAAATTTTCTACAGCCATCTAAAATTCTGTAACAAAATTAAAACAATTTTATAAAGTTGAAATTCTTGATATTATGTTACTTTTGAGTATAACTTTAAGTTATTTATTTCCTACTAACAAGATCGTGGGTTCGAATATTCATCTTTACATATTTTACTAAAAAAAAGTTTTTTGATATTAATCCTTCAAAAAAAATCTGGATATTATCACAGGTATGAAAATAAATTTAAAATTCAATAAAAAGAAGTTTCAATTAAGTAGTAATGAAATTTTTCGAAAGAATGAATGATGATAATGAAGAAACAACAGATCTTTATGTTTCAGTTAAAGTCTAGAAGTAGAAAAATTAATCTTTAAAAAGGATAATAATAGTCCAATAGGGAAATATTATGGAAATTTTAGAAAATCCTACAAAATGCATTTCCTGCATTGTGTTTGATTTCTACCCAAAATTTACGATATAATAAAATAAAGCACATAATTGGGGCATTCCGAGAATTGAACTCAGGACCTCTCGCACCCTAAGCGAGAATCATACCACTAGACCAAATGCCCTTTTGTTCACTTTAAAAAATTAGTTATTTTAATAATCAATTAAACTTTTTATTATTTATTTATTTGTTTGAAATGTCAAAAAAAGTTTCTAATTCCTCTAAAAATTTTGTCGACTCATTCAATATTAAGTCAAATAAGTTTTTAATCATCCAATGTTAGCCAATTGTGAGGATATCATTGAAAAATATTAAAACTTAATGGGCTAAACTAATTTTTTTTAAAACAATAGAGACTAAATTGAAGAAAAATATCCAAACATCATAGAC
>NW_019104540.1:665010-679271 GCF_001995035.1 Momordica charantia | reverse complement strand
TTTTTCCAACCTTACACTCATATTTGCACACTAAGTTTTGCATGAAGGGAGCTTTAGGAGTTGCTATACAGGCATCCATGTAGAACATTGGAACTCACCTTTGTTATTGTTCGGAGTATGGTTGTAAATCGTACTTGATATTTCTATCAATATTTTCATATTGGATTCAACGTCAATAAAGGGTTAATTGATATTTCTATTTTCTTGTAGAAATGTTGGTGAAAATGTAAATAATGTTAACAAAATATTAGTGAATGTGAATAAATATATTAACCAAAATGGAGGGCATATTTCTATTACATTTATATTTAATTCTCAACTCAAAAGATAATATTAATTAACCCTTTATGGTTGGTAGGTAAGTTTTTTTTACTTTTTGGGGGAGATTTGAACTCGTGACTTCCTGGTCAAACATAAGTGTGCCTTGATCATTTATAGTTTTTGTTTTTTTTAGGAATTTAGATGCATTAGTTAATTCGAGCTTGATTGAGATTCAAATTGGTATTTAAAAGGCAAAACTCATTTCCTTTTAATAAAAAACTCGATTCCCTCGCTCTCTTTGCATTAACACACATAAATTAAATTGAAAGTTAGCACATTGCTACGTTTGTAAAGAACGTCCCAAATAAAACACTAATTAACATCTTGTAATGACAAGGAAGATTTAATCAAAATATTTCAACTAAAATAAAGCTTTTAAAGTACAAAGATTAAATAAAAAGTAAACCTACATTAAAGTAACTAAAATGGTAATTTAACCTAACAGCAACTATATATATATATATGTTAAATATTTCTTGCTTTTGTAATAAAGAAAAATAAAATACATGACAACATCTATGAATTAAGTATGATAATTGACGCAGTGGAAGAAAGGGCCAAGCCCTCCCTAAGATACCTACAATTTTTTGTCTGTAATATTCGAGATCAAGTTTGTAAAAAAATATTTACAAAAATGACATTATCAGCCTCAAGATCATAAAAATTATACTTGTAAATTAATTGAAGCCCCCTAACAAAATTTATGGATCCGTCACTAATGATAAAACAATCTTTTTATTTATATTTTAGAACAAATTGAAGAAATCCATTTCAGTTATTTTCAAAATTTCTATGCAATTTCGAGAATATTCCCAAAAAAGAAGAAATAATAAAAACACTTATGCCACGTTTACTTAACCGCGTAATGAAAATTAATCGTAATGAAATCAATCGGAATCTTAATGTTATTCCTGTTGTTTACTAGAAATTTTCTAGAATCGTAATCAAAATTCCTTTCATGTTATTTACTAAAACTGTCTGGAATCGGAACCGAAATCAGATATATGACAATTACTAATATACCCCTTTCTCCTTTTTAGCTAATTACAAATATATTATTGAACTAATTTTTTTAAAATTACAATAATAATACATTTTAATTTAATTTATTACTATATTATTGATAGTAAATATTTATTATTATAACAATGTATCTAATATATTAATACATAACGAATAATTAAAATAAAATTACATCAAATAAAATATTTTTTATTAGAACAACCAAACTTTAATAAAACATATTATTAAGTTTTATTATTCTAATATTTAAAAGTAATAATATCTATTTAAAAAATTTATTGATATTAATTAATATTAATATTATATAATAAAATCACATCAACTAACAAAAATAAATTGGAGTATAAATGGAGAAAAAATTATAAAAGTATAAAAAAAACTAATTAAAAATTATATAGATTTAATCCATCAAGAATAAAAGTGGCCCATTAATTATAATATATATGTGGGATCCAGATATTAAAGAATGAAAATAAGATTGATAGGATTGCAGATAAGTAAACAAGACCTTAATTTCAAATTGCTTAAATTTCTTAAGAAAATTGAAAACGAAAAACAAAAAACGAGATCACAGTGAGCCTTAATAACTCAATTTAGTACAAAAAATATTTACCCAAAATTATTTCTGATAGAAACTATTTTATGGATAAATCGTCTTTTCAGAAAAATAAATTACCCAAAATTTATCCCTAAAAACGATTTATCCTAAATTTAGATAATTTTTAAATTAAACCCTTTCTATTTAAAAAGATGGAAAGTTACAATCTCCACAGCATAATAGTGCACCCACACATCATCGACGTTGTTTTTTAACTGGAAGACCGAGAGCAACCGAAAACAAGATGAAGCTAAACAGAAGGTTATCAAAAAGGCTCCTTAGTACACAAGAACTATAAATCCAAAGCAATTAGATGAGTGATCAATGCAAGTAAACATTCTAATGACAAATTCCCCTGCCCTCCATATCCAATCAATCTTCAAAAGCAGGCATAGGCAAACAAATTAGAAAAGAAATCTTGTATTGACAGGTAAATTTGAACAGACTACACTTGTTTTCCCATCTGTGTCACACAACCTTAACCCAATCAAACAATCTACATATGAAAAATGTAAACAATGTCTAGGAGCATATAATGTGGATTCGACAACGCGATTCCATCAAAGCCATAGACTACAGGATACATGCATTTACAGTTTGTATATTCGACAGAAACCTACAGTAATGCACAGATTTTCATTTTCTTTTCTCCTGTTATCATTTCCTAAGGTACATCAGTTTTCTTCTACCCTCGTCCCCCATCATTTACTCATCCATCAATCTGCAGAGCATTGAAATGGACAGCAGCATCATAAGCATGCCAGAATCCAAGGCCAAGTGATTGAGAATTCAATCAGTTTCATATCAAGAACCACTTTCAGCTGTGTGATCCTTCAATAACAACTCAGCAACAAAAATAAGGAGCTCAACCATCTCAAAACCAGCAGCAGAGACAAAATCTATTTTTCCCAGGTTAGAGTCTCCTAGAACATCACTTGAATCATGTAAAGTTTCCCTACCGGATCCAGTATTTACCTCTCCTGACCAACTAATGGGTAAAGAGCTGCTAAGTGCAGTCTTTATGAGTTTTGCTTCGTTGATTATGTCTTTGAGAGCTTCCAACACACTTGTAGCTGGACCTTCAGAAGTAACAGACTCTTTGGCCTGAAAATTAACAATAGTTATATTTGTAACAATGACAGCTTGAGTTCAATAACAAGTGACTTGATGACCTTTTAGTAAATCAAATGATGCAATAAGCAAATATTATTAGTGATGGCCATTATTAAATTACAAATTTAGTCCTTAAACTTTCACAAGTCTACTTAGTCTCTGATCTTTGAAAAATTTCAATACATCTTAATGATTCTAACAAGCCTTTCCTGTTAATATCACAATGTTGATGTGGCATGGTGGTTGGATTATTCATAAGTGATCATTTAAAGCTAACATAGCAATGAGTGGTTCAAGGGAGTAGCCCAAGGTCACAATTGGATAAAGTAAGGGTAGGGACCCATATGCCTCCTATTGTGCCACATTGTGGGCTACTCCCCAATTGGATAAAATAAGGGTAGGGACCCATATGCCTCCTATAGTGCCACATTGTGCCAACTCATCACTTGTTTGTGTCACGACAACAGTTAAATAACGGTGTTATCAGCAGTGACTTATCAAAATCAAAAGTTCACGGACACAATTATAACTCTTTAGAATTCAGGAACTAAATATACAAATACACATCCATTCAAGTTTATTGACTAAATTTATAATTTAACTTACAAAGAAGTTCAGGAATCCCCCTTGCACGAAAAGTAAACTACCAAAAGACAGTTAATGCTTTTGAACTATATAAATGGAGTTTGAAGGTAACCTTCAGAAGGGAGAGACGAAGCCTGTGAGTTGAAGAGGTCAGGTGCTCTATGCTTTCAATGCTTTCTCTAAGAGTTGCATTTTCAATTTTCATTCTGACAACAAAATCAAAATAGTGAAGTCTTTCATATATCAAACTGGAATACAGTTAAGGATGTCATTGGATATCACAAGCAAAACCCATACATATATGAGTGACAATCCAACAATTCTAAAGAACACCATAAATGTTGACTAACCTAGCAAAATCCACACCAGACTTCCGAGAAGAGTAATTTTCTTCATTATCCAAGTGAGCTGCAGCTTCACTTCCACTAATTTCTGGTGTACCTACCCAACGCCTCAGATATGAACCCTTCAGCAAGCCTCTTAGTCTCCCCTCCCTCTCGTGAGTAACAACTTTCCTATCCACGGTGTCGGCTCCTTGGTCATGAACACTTCTCCTTGCATAAGCACATTTCATGCGGATCAATTTTACTTTCCTTAGCCATAAGAATTAACCTATAGTTACATGTTGTTGGTAGAGATTGAGTTTGAGGGACCTTTCTTGAATAAGTCCATCCATAAACCTACTGAAATACTGCTTTCAGCAGTATGGAGGAATTTAGTTATTAAAGGTGTTAAAATCACTTGAGGGAGAAATTCAAAAAAGCAATTGCAGTAACAAATTATATTGCTGCCAATATGAGCTTAGCTCAACAGTAATTGACATCTAACCAAGAGGTCAAGAGTTCGAATCCCACCCAGGAAAAAAAAAAAAATTCAATATCAAGTTGCTTTGCAAATATAAACATACTCTTTAAGTAGTTGAAGTTCTTGCTTTACTTGTGCCAGCTCCATAAGCACTTTTACTTTTTCATGGGTAACCTGAAATAAAAGGCGTGATTATCATTTTAGAATCACATCAACCAACCGTTACTTTCATTCCAAAGAATAGGTGGCCTGTAGCGTCTTTGAAAATGTCATACTTTTGAATGTATGACATTTTTCCAGTGTTTGATCGCACACATATCATATTAAAGACTGCATGCTTAGATGCAGTTGGTTCTTCTCTTTCTTTCTCTTTTCCCCTAATTTTTTGTACGACAGAAGTCAGATGTCATTGCCATCTACTGATTCATTGCTCAGGCTATATAAGCATATATCACATTTTTTTGAGGGGGAGACGTGTAGGAATAGGAATCCTGGCTACTCTAGAGCATTTTGCTAAAACATGACAGGAAGAATTTTATGATTTAGTTTATTAATGGTTCAGATTTGAGACTAGGTGCATTTTAATACTTGCTCTAAGCCCCAACTAATTCTACTTTCTGCAGTTTGCATGCCGGCTACTTATAGTGGTTGCTTTCTTAGCCAAGTATGTTTTGTGGTAGGCTCTATCGGTATCTTCATCCTTAATTGGAAGTTTCTTTAAAAAGAATGTTCCATGGAGAATCTAAATGAGTAAAAACCATTTCAAATCATAGCATATATATATCCGAGAGAAGTTTTATGACCATTGAGTCATTGACCATGTGAATGATGGATTAACCACACAAACGTATATAATTATGGCATTGCATAGCAAATTGTGGATAAAACTGAGAGCATTGAATCAAATAAATTCTCAAGGTACGATCCCTTTTCTTTATTTTCCCTTTTCAAATGAAACAACGTCTTCAAGAAATTTTAAAACGATACTCTGAAATCTTGAAGCCGAGTTGAAGGAATAAAACCTGTAGTAAGTTTCTCTGGAGCTCCTCTGTTTTTCTTTGAAGAGCTGCATTGACATCTCTCTCCAGCATATGCCTCTCTTCCTGTTGTGAAAGAAGTAACAAAGCTGAAACCTAACAAAATATCCATAATTAAGGAGAGAGTTAGAAGAAAAATAGAACAATACACCTTAAGATAGTACGGAAAGTGAGTATTGCCGCATCTTATGACAGAGGGACAGAAGGGTATTGTGGGAAGAAAGTAGTACCTTTTCTTGAAGTGCCAGAGCAAGGGCCCCAGAGGCTTCAAGATTTTCATCAGCAACAGAATCTGGTAAGCCAGGAATATTCATCTACAATGTGTTGAAAAAGTCATAAGGAATTTAACCCCTCCCCATCAATCATGATAAATCCCACAGGGGCGTCCAAATTTTCATTGAAGGAATGAGATACCAGTTAAGGTTGAATGAAAAAATATGCTCTTCAAATCTCATTCCAAACAAAATGTCAAAAACCAAAATAAAATTACAAGGCCACAAATAAATTGTGCACACTAAATAAGTTCTCACACAGTTATTCTTATTCAAGATAATGTTTGGAATAGATTAGTTTAAGAAATTATTTCTTGTAAATAAAAAATAAATGATAAATTACAAGGTTTAGTTACTAAACTTTTGTGTCTAATAGCTCCCTCAAACGATAAAAAATATTTAACAGATTTGTAAACTTTTAATTTTATGTCTAATAGGTCTCGAACTTTAACAGTGTCTAATAGATCCTTGAACTTTCAATTTTGTATCTAATAGATCTCTTTACCTATTCAACTTTTTAAAAAATTCACATACTTATTATACAGAAAACTGAGAGGTCACAATCCCAATTTTGTGTTCAATAAGTTCATGAATTTAAAAAATGTCAAATAGGTCTTCAGCACATAATTAAAAGTTCAGAACTTATAAGATACTTTTAAAATCCAAGGGGCTTATTAGACACGAAATGAAAGTTTTGGAACTTGTTAAATGCTTTTTAAAGCTAAAAAATCTATGACACAAACTTAGAAAGTCTAGGGACTAACTTGTAATTTTAACCAACATAAATTTACAAACAAATTTTCACAAATCTCATTCTTACAAAAGTACAAACCAAACACCATTTTTATATCTTGAGGCTTGTAAATATCAATCTCATTCACATCCGAACACAAGTTTCAGAAACCCATTCTTCGTAATCTCATTCTTATTAATCCTAGGCTCTACAATCTCATTTGCACATACTAACAGCCTCCTTATAGTTATAACTTACAAGGTATCTCACCTGCTATATACAGATATCATGGTATTCCACCCCAAAGGAGCACAAAGAAAACAAGAATGGGAACAAGGAAACCCAAGTGCAAGAGGGGCCTAAAATAATTTCATTGAACGACAATATATACAAGCTTCCAATAAACAAATGGAATATGCCTGGTCACAAATAGTAAATCCACAAGCCAATAATACCAATGACTAATATAACAAGAACCGCAATATAGAAACTGCATAGATACTCCATTATCAATTATTCCCAATTGAAGGGAGTCCATTTCTACCTCCAGTATACCTACCTTGGCATTGATACTCAAATGCTCATCCGGTAAATCATTGTCTGCTTTTAGCTCTCTTTCAGAATCCTTGAAATTCTGAAATTCCCGGCCATATAGTGTAATCTTTTCTTCAATCTCTCCTATTGTTGAATTTATATTTGATTTTTCTTTGTCCAATAAATTCAATATATGATCTCGATATTGAGAATAGTATTGATAAAACCCTGATATCTTGCTTTTAACCATATCATCCATGCGGATCTGCATAGGAGGTAAACAAGATTTATACCATAAAATTGGGTATGAATATCTACTACAAGAGAAGTGGAAGTACTAACCAGCTTCAATTCCAAATCATTCACCTTCAGCTTTAAATGCTTTTCAATTTCCACGTCCTACACACCACAAAAAGATCGATCAGTTAAACTCATAAGGAAGTTGACTGCAAAGTTGAAACATTGGAGAGAACAATCATACCATCCGTAGCTTATTTTGAAGATTGTCAACTGTTTTCTTCATTGTCTCCAGCCCTTCTTCCAAAGAATTCTGTCTGAAGAGAAGTTAATCCATGTGCATCCAAACCATACTTTAATTACTGGAATACATAATAGTACGCACAACAAGGATATCTTTTCCAGTACACATCTACAAAATCCTGGTTTAAAACGTCACTTATATTTCCTAGTCGTAGAGATCATACATTCTTTTATAAGAAATTCAATAATATGAACAGAAATTGTAAGCAGGAATAACTATTTAGCCTACATGATAATTTAAGATCATACATGAATTCGATAATATGGATCATGTGATATTAAATAATTCTACTGAAAAGGATTATTGAAGAAATTCTTCAAGAAGAGCCCATCAAACTCTGTCGTGACGCCGAACAGGAACCGCAAATTGAAATAGAAAGTAATAGAAAATAGTATTGATATTAAGAAGGAAAATTGCTTTTTTAGCACTTAGAGAGGCATGAACTCTCCCACGAACTATTTCCAGAAACGGTCTACCTCAAAAATCTTCAAACTCCCTTTTTCTGACCATCTTCCACGAGTCAACTCCTTCCTAATGACAAATATACCCTCTTTATATCCTCATAATATCTCTAATATGATCCTAATCATATTCTTAACAAAACACATGGGGATTTATAAATAATTCATCCCAAAAAAAAAAAATCATTATACTCATGCTCATCTACTCTGCCGCGAGATTACAAACTGCATATATAATCTCTAAAGCTTTATTTGGCCCAAAATTTGAAGAATTGAGGACCAAATTTTGCATATTCTATATAACATCCAATTCGAGAGGGAGTGCCGTCGAGTGGGACTCACTTGCAAAATACCTCTCCTTTTATCTTTTATGCTACTTTTTCCAGCTTGCCCATCTCTTAGTAGTATCTCCTTCCTTTTTCGGTGTTTTTTTTTTTTTGGGATAGGAAACAAATTTCATTGAAAGCATGAAATATACAAGAAAAAAGGCCTATCCAATGAAGTTACAAAAAACTTCTCCAGTTGGATATAAGGGAGGGAATTTAAACTGGCAGTCTATAACTATCAAAAGGATTTACACTTTTGCACCATGATAAAGTCAAAAAAATAATGGAGTCAATCAATTGATGGACCGAATGATCGATGTCCTTGAAGATTCTAGAATTCCTCTCTTTCCAAACAATCCAAATATAGGCCTTGTTTAAGTTCATCCATAGAGTAGCCTTCTCCTTCTTGAAAGGATGCATCAGAAATATTGTCTCAAGCCAATCTGGAATGTTATTTGGAAGGCACAGATTCCACCCAAAAGCTGTAAGGAAACGGTTCCAAACAGATGCTGAGAGAGAACAGCTGATAAAAATGTGCCCTTGTGATTCAGAAGCTGTTTTGCACAAACAACACCATGTTGGGGATAGGGACCATCTAGGGCATCTTCTAGCTTGTCAAGAGTGTTGAGACAAGTGTGACTAAGTTCCCATATAAGGAACTTTACCTTCCTTTTTCATTGGTTACTTCTTGTTTCCTTGTCCTTGTCAGTTTTGAACCATTGTAAATATTCCTTGTATATTTCCTTTACCTTTGTAATTTAATTATCGCTCCTGGTTGTACTCAGATAGGTGAAGATAATCGATTATACAGTACTGTTCCTTTTCTCCATATTCAGAGAGTAATTAATAATATCTTTTTGAAAAGAGCTGCATAAGGAAGCAACAAAGACAACATCGTTCCAAAGATCTATGAGTTTAGTATTCTAAAAAATTCTCATATTTCTTTCTAACTATATGACCGTACAGAAAATGACAGCTATTTCTATTGACATCTGGCCAAGTCACTTAGTGTTTCTATTGATTTTTGGCAAGACAAGGAACCATACGAGATTTTGGAAGTATTTTCCATCAGAACCTCACAACCTAAAGTTACATCTAAAAGAGCTATTTCAAGAGACACAAAAGAACATCTGATGGTTTCTGCGCTGTTGATGCAAAGACAGCACACTGAAGGAGATAAAGATCAATGCAAAAACCATGGACCACCTTCTTTTACACTGCCCTTTGCTTACAAAAGCTGGTCCTTTTTATGAAAGATGTGGTTTTAGCCTCGTCTTCCTAGAACAGTGTATGGTTGGCTCCTTGAAGTGTTGCAAGGATGACGGTTCAAAGGAAAACTGAATGTTTTATGGATTAATGCAGCTAGGGCACTTTTGTGACGAGAGAAATCTTCGTATATTCAACCATCTTAACCACCCTTTTGATTCTTTTTGTAGTAGTGTACAAATTACTGCTTCTAGGTGATGTCTAAACAACCATAAATTCCTTTGTAATTACAGTTATCTATGATCAACAGAGATTGAAAAGCTGTAGTTATGTAGGTCTTTTGGGAAGGGGGATTTCTCATCCCTTCGTCTTTAGTCTGTACTCTCACAGCTCTCTATAATCTTTTGTTTCTTACCAAAAGAAAAAGAACATATGATGCAAGCTGAATTTCTCAGGTACTTGCCTATCTTAATTAGGCAAAATGTTTATTCATATTCCAATTAAAAATTAAGCATAACTAAGCCCCTTCCCTCAATCAATTGGGCATCATGTTCCATTTAGGAATGGTAGAAATTTGCAGCATGTATAATAAATAATTACATTAACATAGAAATAAATCACCAGAAAAAGAAAAGAAAATCAATTCCATATCAAATAATCCAGGCAAATAATAATTTAAAGGGTAAAATACACTTTTGGTTCTTGAGTTTGAAAATAGATTTCTATTTGGTCCCCAAGTTTCAAAAAGTGACAATTTGGTCCCTGACCTTTAGAAAATAGTTCTAAAAGGTCCTGGAGTTAAATTTCCGTTAGCATCATTAACAAAATGCTGACGTGGCTTTGGTGTGTTGGATATTTAATAATTTTATATTATTTTTTAAATTAGGTGTTAATTTTTTTTCCTTTCTCTCTCTTCCCTCCCCCTTCTTCGGTTCGTTTTCTCTCCCCCACCTCTCTCCCTCGTTTTCTCTCCCCTCTCTCAACAAAATCCATGGACTTAGCCCCACCTCTATCCCTTGTTTTCTCTCCCCACCCTCTACAAAATCCATGGACTCAAATTGATGGATCAAATCAATCTTTCGCCTTCCAGAAGCATCCTCCTCATTCCCTCTTTCTCTGCTATTTAATGGATCTTTACCCGCTCTTACAACACCATCTTCATCTCATCTACCTTAATTAATTTCACAATAATTTCACCTCCAAAACAATTTTGTACTTCAATGGCAGTAATGGAGCATGATCCAGATGTTTTGAACCTAGTAGACGACGACACTCTCTCTTTTCGCGGTTTTCCTATTAACGAATCAAAGTCGGAGGCTGGTGGAATTGTACGAATTGTTAAAGTTTGAGAATCGGAGTTAGTTTTCCGATTAACAAATCAGAATCAGCATCCTTGCACGAATTGTTAAAGCTTCACACCGATTTTAAGCAGCAAATAAGTTCGTCACCCGGTGGAATTGTTTTTTGCGGGAAGATAATGGACGCTGTAATACTTGATTCCATGGATTTTGTAGAGAGGGAGAGAGGTGGGGGGAGGGAAAACGAACCGGAGAAGGAGGAGAAGGGAAGAGAGAGAAAGGGAAATTTAGAAAAAAAATTAACACCTAATTAAAATATAATATAAAATAATTAAATATTCATCTCTCAAAGTCACGTCAGTCATCAACATTTCGTTAATGACACTAACGGAAATTTAACTCCAGGGACCTTTTAGAACTATTTTCTAAATGTCAGGGATCAAAATGTCACTTTTTTGAAACTTAGGAACCAAATAAAAACCTATCTTCAAACTCAGGAACCAAAAGTGCGTTTTACCAAATAAGATCGAATCATGGAAAAAAAGCCAATTGCTTAATGGAAACTTACTATATATCTCGACGTTGAATTGTCGTTAAAACTCCACATTTCTGGAGGATCATGTAAAAGACATCGACATTTTTCGTCCCAGCTAGTATTTTCAAATCCTTCGAAATACTTCTCCCTGATCTCATAAAACTTATTGATAACCTAATAAATAGAGAGAAAATGGCCATTAGAATTGTGCAACGGCATAAAATGAAGAACTTTATGCTATGAACTCCATATTAGATATTGAATACTCTGGATAGGAACATAGAGAATTTCAAATCAGAAACAACGATTAGAAAAACACAAAACTATTTTAAATATTCCCTTCACCACAAAAACTACTGCTACCATGGTAAAAAGAAAACCTATTTCTCAGGTCACTTGGCAGAGCCAATCTGCAACTTATGGTAACTCTAGTATTTTCTCTATCCAATAGACGAAGTTGGCAAGAAATATGTCAATATAAAACTCCTGGGACAAAAATATATAATACAATAGGGCATCCAGGTTCATTACTTTACAGTTTTAGACGGGTGTAATATGGTTTTATAACCAAGATCAATTTGTTCATTGCAGAGCTGAAATGATGAACATCTAACTAGATTATTGAAATTGCTCAGACACCATTAAACCTTTTTATGAAAACAAGATGTTCAAAATATCAGAACAGAGGGAGGACGGGAGGGGAAGGACTTGTATGGGTAGGTACCTGTTTCGAGACCTCATTCTCCTCTTCTTGCTTGGCTAGGTTAATGCTTAGTGTATCGTTAGATTCCCTCAGTTTACAACAATCGGAAGACAGCTCTTCTACCCTGCATATCACCAACATAAGACATATCCTGATTGGGTGGGGGATGAAACAGAAAGGAGAGGTCGGGAAGTGGGAAGAATCCCATAAAATACAAAATATGGACATTAAAAGCACCAGTTTCTAGAAAATATGTTGTCCACCACCATTTATAACTCCACAAATACGTTTGAAAGCTATTCCAACCAGAAACAAAAAGGAACAAAGATGAGGGGAAGAACACAATTATGAAGCTAAACTATCTAACACAGTTTCACACCCAATATAGCCAAAACACATCCTGAGAAGAAGAGGACATAAACACAATTCCTGTGAAAGGAAAAGAAATAAATATTTGTCCACCTACTGTTAGATCTTCAGCTCTCCCACTGTGTAGGATAATTCTACGAGTTCATGTGATGGTTTATTGTCTGTTTTAGTTTAGTAAGTATACGGTCCTGTGGCTGCTTAGTTTAGTTGGATGTTTGGTTCAGTTGGAAGTAGGTTGTCTTTTAATGTTTAGACTTTCTAGCATCTTTCAAGCATGGTTAAAAATATTGAGATTCGAAATTGATAGCTTTCGAATACTCTAATTACAATTTGTTCTCTTCTTTGTGGTTCTTTGTCACTCACAAGAAATAGTAGGTTAATTAATTATTCGCACATGATTCACTGTTTCGCTCTAACGTGGTTTTTCAGCAACCAACATCTGATGGAAAGAAATGAAGTACCTATCTTGGACCTCTTTAAGCTTTTGTGACATTGAATCTTCTTTCTCCTTCGCCTTCTCAGCCTGTTACCAATCATATTTAAATTTCAATTTTTATTAGAAAGAGAAGAAAATTATAATTATTTTTTATAATGAGGACTTGCATGACCTAACCTCCATAATGGAATGATCCCGTTCAGCAAAAGCAGCAGCAACACAACCTTGGAAAAATTTAAGCTGCTTCTCTGATTCCGAATTCTGGAAACAGAGAATGTATATAATTACAAATGAAATGTTTTTATCTCATCAATGAAATGTTTCTTATATAAAAAAAAAATTATTACAAATGAGATGGAGGATGAAGCAACTACTATTGAACAGAACGCTTCACACGTTGAATTTTAGCTAAAAAACATCTCAGTCCCTCCCTCCTCGCTCTTTCGTAAACTTATTTTTATTAATGAATAATGATGGTGTCGTATTTCCAATGTTTTACAATTTGTTACTAAAAGAAGCACAAGTGCACAAGAGCATGAGTCAAGAAAAAGACCTTTGTAACCTCTGAACTGTGCAGTTCTGCCAGCTGACTCTGGTGACATTGAAGGGAAATATAAATTATAACGTAGTAAAGGAGGTCTATCCCTGAAACTTATATGAAAACTAACCATCATACTTTTATTCTGTAGGCTTCTGCGAGCTCCTCTTGAAGATTGTGATTCTCCCTGGTACAAGCAGCAAACTTATGTTTCAGGTTCTCAATCTCCTGTTCCAAGCCAGCTGTCCTAATATGGGCATAAACGTTTAGTGATCCTAATATAATTCAACCATTTCAATATGTCCAAGGCCAACCTCCAACTACATTATACACATGGAAGCCTACCTCTCCCCTCCTTTTTCATGTGATGGGTAGCAAAGGAAATTAAATTGGAAAAACTATGGTACCTTTGAAAATGCATTCGAGTAGCCACAGAAAGGTAACTAGAACCAGCTTGCTGCATACATAATTGTTCGATGTCTTTTCTTAACTCATCACGTTCTGCAGGATGTAAAAACCAGCATTGAAATGTACATCATAAAATGTAATATAGAAACATATTGAAAACCTAGACTCAACCACTAAATAATGAGACAGCTATACCATACCAATAAGCAGAAAAGGTATCTAAATTGTCAAACTTAAAAATTTCACGCAAAGAAAGAATAATGCTAAGGATATGTTGCCCAAAAAAATACAATTTAACTGTACTTCCCCTCATGGTAAAGAAAATGCAGGGTTGCAGATAATGATCATTTAACATTGGCACATTGCATTCTTATTTCACGCAAAGGAAGAGCTCCACTTTGAACATTTCTTTGATTCCAT
>NW_019104540.1:619869-656201 GCF_001995035.1 Momordica charantia | reverse complement strand
CCATCAACAAAGCCAATTTTGTTCTTGACCGTAAGAGCAATAGTCATAGAACGGCTCCAGGACGTGTAATTTTCATCTGTGAGCAAATCGGACACCAGAACAAGACTTGTGTTATCAGAATGATGGATGAAATAAGGACTGGCGTGTTGATCAAAAGGAGACGGAGTCGAAGAGGATGCTGCTGGAATTGCAGAAGTGGCCGGAACACCAGGTGGAACCAGCGGTGGAGGCAAATCAATCGGAGTTGAAGAATCCATCGAGAAAGTTGTGGCGAAGAAGCGGAGTCGTGGCGAGGAAGCAAGAAGAAAGGCGGAAGAAACAAGAAAGGCCAAAGAAATGGTGGGACCCGCAAAGAACTCTCACGAAAAAAATTTATCGCTCTGAGACCACTGTACAAGCAGTTACCCAAGTTACACAATACAACTGAATTAAGTTAATATACATTGGTAAACTTAAATCCTAATAAGTTTTATTCCTAAATATTTTTTTAATACAAAAAGTACTGATATAGATTCGAACTCACAATCTTTTGATTACGGCTAGATACATTAACTAGTTGAACTTTTAACTTTCTTGAATGTAATTTCATCTCTAGTATTATGAATTCAACTATAGCATAAGCTCCTCTATCCCTCTTCTCTTTTAAGATACTATATTCTTATTGATAGTTTGCATGCAATTTTATTCCTTGTACTTCTACTTTTTGGTTGATTTACATCATTCAATTAAAAAGAAACATACCAATGCAATTGCACATAAAAGTTACATTCCTCTCTAACATATCAAAGAAAGATTAAAAAGAAAAATGTGCTATTTCATTGAACAAATTAAACATTAATATTTTCTCTCTCATTATGCATGCACACATTTCTTACTTATCGATGTACAATTTAATCTCATATCAAGTTAAAAACAGTTGAACGAAGGTAGATAAAACTTAGGTGTTCACCGATAAAATATCACCGTCAGTAAAATAAACAATAAAATGAATGTTGCAAACCAATTCTTCTTCAAAAGCAAGGTTCATGAAATTTGAAGAGAGATGGGAGTTGATAAATAAGAATAAAGAGAGAGATGTTTACACACAGTATGACAAAGGGGAGATGGAAATGAAACATTGTACAGTGAAAACAAATTCAATTTCAATTTTAAAATCAAAATGGGGATTCGAGTTCTGTACGCCGTTTGATCAATCAGAAAAGGCCGTCACTAGAAGCAGGCATCCAAGAGGCAGCAACAACAAAGAGCAGCCAAACTGCAAAATTTTTAGACCACCTCATAATTAGCTTTTGCATATATTATTTAATCACCCCATTTAATTTCATTCACATATAATTACAAACAATCATATTTAAATGAAAAAAAAAGAAGTCATTTTTCCCCAGTCCAATAAATCAATTTTAATTTCAAACTTCCAATTTTATCTAATTCAACTTCATATTTCAATACTTGGTACTTTTTCATCGTTTAATGACCACTATTAATTGTTTACGAGTTGGAGAAATAAATGCAGAAAAAATATATTTTTTTTTTCATATTTTTCAGAGTTGTCAAATTTTTGTGGTGGTTGACACAAATATTGAGTGATGACTAGTAAACATCTTCATCTATAGAATAAATAATTGATGATATTAATAACTCTACAAAGATAAATTAGAGAATTAGCTAACTCAATTACTACAACCTAATTATAAGTATAATCAAAGAGGTTAGAAAGCACTCAACCTCAACGATAAATATATAATTTCAACTAAAAAATATTTAACAACAAGATTAAATATACTCTAACTCATTAAGTTTGACACACAACAAAATAAGACAATGTTTATAATTTGGTTAAAAACAACAGTAAGATTTCATAAAACTCATAATTGATGAGTAAGTTGTATAGACCACATAATTTGCTAATATACCTTTCATTCTTAGAATAAATACAAAATAATTGTTCTATGAAATAACTATTATATGCAAATGTTGAATATCAAGTTAGAACATGCTGTTTAATTGGTTGGTGAGATATGAAACAGTAGAAAGAAATTAAACTAAATGAAAATTTAAAAAGAAACAAAATTGACTAAAAACAAAGAATTCTAATAATTGAAAAAGAAAACTGTAGAATAATTTCTAGAAGTATATTCCATATTTTCTAAAAACAAGCATCGATTGGATCGCCAAAGAAAACGAAAAATACTTTTTCTTAGAAAAAAAATTCCCCAATAACTGCGCCTATGTTCATGTGAGCAAGGATTTTGCAACCTGTGTCAGCCCGTTACGATTCGACGGTTTCCACATCCCCCAACAAGAAAACAGCGATCGATCCGATTCCAAACAAAAAATTACAAAAAACAGAAACACAAATTCGAAAATCGAGATATCTCCGCCGCACAAGGTCAGATTAATTATCTAATCCATAACTGTGTTAGCGCAATTTCGCCGCCGTGAGGACGCATTGACTCAAATTGAACTCCGAAACGCCATTTAAATCGCATCAGGTAAAGTTAAGAACGGAAGAGGAGTGGAGACTTACCAGCCTTCCAAGAATCCAACGCTTTGTTGTTGCTGTTGCTGCTGAGGCGGAGGTTGACCGTACGCCGGACCGTACGCCGGCGGTGGATATCCCTGCGGAGGATAACCTGGAGGAGGATAACCGGCCTGCGGAGGATATCCTGGCGGTGGATAAGCGTCCTTGGGATAACCTTCCGGTGGATAACCTAGAATCGTCGACATTCACAGCCAAAAATCGGTCAAATCGAATCACGAGCGCGATGCGAGAACGAGGAGCACATCAATTTCGCGAAAAACAGCAAGATCTGTTGATTCGGAACTTCCAAATCCACGAAAATGCAGTGAAATTAAGAAATCGAGAACTAAGAGCATTAGTTTCAGATGTTACCTTGCGGCGGAGGGACGCCGACGGGAGGCGGTGGCTGGTTGTAGTAACTCATTTTCCCTCACTTTCTCTGTGAGATTTCTTGAACGATGGGATTGATTTCTTAGTTGCCAAACAGAGAGACGAGAACTATAACTATAAAACTATGGAGGAAAAGGATGACCCGAAGACCGGAATTTTCTTTTCTTTATATTATTTTAAACAATAAATATTATATTAATTTACGCGGAAATTTCGCAGTTATTTCGATTTTCGAAAAGGAAAAACGGCAACTATAATTTAATCGTTATTATTAAAAAAATTGGGAAAATTCTTATCCATGTACAAAAAAAAATTTGTATCTACTTGTAAGGTTTTGATCCATATACTTGTTTGTTTCAACAAAAGTAAGGTGAAGATGCAAATTTCAACCATTTTACCGGTGGAGTAATACTTGGTTGATATCAAACTTTCAACTTTAAAAAAAAAGTAATAAATATTTTAACTCTCGAGTTATACCTGAATTAGAGTTTAGTTATTGTAACTAAAACTATATAATAGTTGGATTTTTTATGTTGAAAGTTTGATTGTAGTTGACTGTAACTGCAACACTCTTGATTTTGAATCAGAAAAGTCAAAATTTATTATTGTCATGTATATTTTATAAATAATCGAAAATTTTAACGCTAGACTAATAGTATAGTTTAACCTAACTTTTCTTTTTATTAGTATTATTTAGTTTGGTTTAAGTTTGTTCGATGGTCAAGTAATTAGTTGTTGATTAGATTGGTAATTACCAAACATATATGTATCTCGTTGTATTATGGAATAAAATGAACGATAGTTAATTTACTCTTTAGGTGTTAATATGGTATCAGAAGCTTTTTTACTCACGTCATTTTCTGAGAGTTTCTTTTTGGTGATTTCCTTGTTTTTTTGCCTGCTCTTCTTTCTTAACATGGCTAGAGAACAGGACGAAATTAAAACATCAATCCAACTGCTTCATCTTCTTCTCTAAATCAGTCGATTATGGAATAATACACCAACTCATACTTCCTTCATCGCTCTTTATTTATTCAATTTTCGTTAAATATTTTAAATAGGTCACTATAGTTTATTTAAATCTTACAAGTCGTCTGTATTAATTACAAGTCATTACCATATTAAATATGTTATAGCTTATCGTCCAGTGTTTCGAGTGGATGAGTAAGTATTAATGGACAATATTTTAAATCTTCCAAAGAAAAAAGACAATCAAAACTAACTTCAAATTTTATTCGATCTCTGAACTTTAGTCAAGACGCGGTCAACAAATCCGACGGTCCTGATTTTTGTGCATCAGCGAAAAACGCGTTCGAACGGCATTATCTTAGATTCACTTTAATAGGAAAAGAATAATAATAATTAGAAAAGGCGTACAGTAAAGTGGGTGGGGCGTACCACACATGATCAAGATTTGATTTACAGCTAAGCCCGTCTTCATATACGCATAAACCACGTGACTGGCATTATTAATTTGATTATGCTACTTTAGGAGAAAATCAAGTTCAAATTTCAAATGAGCTTCGTTTTTTTCAGATCTTTACTTTTGCTTTAAAAAAAATTATGATTAGCATGTTTATAAATATTAAGGTTGTTGTTTTGATCTTATAAGTAGAAGTATTATTGGGACGGAACACAAATGAGGATATGACTTTCCCATTTTTGCTTCCATTTATTCTCTATTCCCGTAAAATTCCCACTAAGGGATCGATTATTTTTTGGGAATGCAAATGTCCGGAATTTGAGATGTCCAACATCTTTAGATGACTACGGTTGTTTCGTAGAAAAATATATAAGGATGTCCGAGAATATCTAGATAGTCAACATTTGTTTTGCATGATTTATTAATCAGAATGTTTTAAATTTATATAATGTTCCAAAAATGTCCTTAATGAATATTCAATAATTTTTACATTGATCTAATAAAATTTGTATTTATATAATAGATTTTCTTAATTATAATTAATTTAATATTTTAGGTTTTTTATATTAATTACGTATATGTATTAGTTTTTTTGTATTATATTATGAGGTAGAATTCATATTAATACAAGACTTTTAAAAAATAATTAATATTAAATATAAATTTATTTTTAATTTTAATATTTTTTAAAAATACAATTATATAATAAATATTATATGGGGTAAAACTCATTTATTATATTATCAAATTGTATTATTTTAAGAAGAAAAATATCAAAGATAAGTTCATCCTTAAAAAATTGTTGTTTTAGAATGATGTATTTAAGATAATAGATATTATTCCTAATAATTCATTCCAAATATTAAAAGTAAATGAAGATATTATATAATTTAATTGAAGTTTGTTTTATATGTACATATAATATATAAATATACTAAATTATTTATTAGTCGATGAGTATATTAATTTATTTAAACTATAAAATTACAAATAAAATTAAAGAAATTTGATAAAAGAAAATATATGAAAACATAAAAAAGGGGTCAAAATGTCAAACATTGGAGTATACCTGGGCATCTCGAGATTTCCGGGTATCTTACATTACCGCGAAACAAACATAAGAATCCAGATGACCGTCTCAGGAAATCTTGGATTCCACGAAACAAACGGCCCCTAAATGAATTCTTAAAAACTAGTGGGATGGTTTCTCGCATAAAATTATTCCTCATTTATTTATTTTTATTGGAACATTTTCAATTAAATATTAATTCTCTTGAAATAAACATCACCAAAATATTTGGTAATTAACATAGTGATATAGAACCATCGAATTTAGTTTCAATATTTATCAAGTAATGCCTCTTGCCTTCTCTTTAAATATCAGCTTTTGACGATTTCATCAACCAGCCTTGGATGATAATTTTTATGTTGCTCCATATAATATAATCTTCAACGGTTAGATTAAATATTACTTTTCATAGGTTTAATTTTGTTTATTAAAATCTGTAGACTTACTCAATGATTTGTTATTTTAATTCAATTATATATAAAAGAAACATAAAGAAAATGACAAGCTTATTGACTTGCAATAATTTGTCTTCAAAGTTGTAAAGAGAGAAGAATATTTGAAAACAACAAAGCCTTTGGAAATTGGGAGCATATGGTGGAATATTATTTGAAGAAAGACCATGACAGGTATGTTTTAACCAATTATTTGCTTCTTATTTTTTATTATTATTTTACAAATTTGTATTAATTTTCTATTGCTATTCCTTTGTATTTTGTGGAAGGGAAGAACTAATAATGCTCAAAGGATATCTTATTTGAGGCAATTAGGTATTTAGGTCATTACTTATCCCTGAAGAAATCTCATTTTCACACTATAGTATATTAGAAACTTCATTGTGGATACAACATTAATAAATAGACATGTTACAAGTTATATTTGAAAAAGTATATTATATAGTAATTTTAAAAAACCATCATTATAAAAATTTGACTCTTTCTTGTTATTCAACCCCGAATAGTATTATTTTGGTCGGAAATAGGTATCTTAACCAGTTGAACTAAGCTCAACTATTTTTTAGTACAACAAATTTGGGATATGAGAGTTGAACTTCCGACTTCAAGAGAAAGAATAAATGTCTGAGCTATGCTCATTTTGACGAACTAAACTCAAGTTGGCAATATGTCATTGAACTTTAACAAATCTATTAGACATAATAAAGAATAAATGTATGAGCTATGCTCATTTTGACGAACTAAACTCAAGTTGGAAATAGGTTATTGAACTTTAACCGATCTATTAGACATAATAAATAATTAATGTCTGAGCTATGCTCATTTTGACGAACTAAACTTAAGTTGGCAATAGGTTATTGAACTTTAACAGATCTATTAGACATAAAATTAAGTTTGTGTCTAATAGAACCCTAAACTTTCTATTTTGTGTCTAATAGATCCATGAATTTTAAAAATGTTGAATAGGTTGATGATCTATTAGGCACAAATTGAAAGTTCGTCTAGGATTTATTAGATACAAAAATTGAAAGTTTAGACCAACTAGATACTTTTAAACTTAAAGGACCTATTAGACATACAATTAAAAATTTGAGAATCTATTAGTCACTTTTTAAAATTTAGAGACGTTTTAGATACAAACTTAAAAGTTCATACACTAAACTAGTAATTTAATTAAAAAAATATCAAAGATATATGTTATCAAGTAAATCCGAGGAGGCACGTGTCTAGGTTCCCAACTTGTCACGCAGACTAGGCCCAAGTCAAAGAAGCTAGGGGAGGCAAAGTGCATTGCGCCTATCGTAGAGTGCACTGGATTGAAGGGTCGAGCGCACCTGACACCAAGCAACGAATCCTAACACGAGTCAGGATATCATCTTGGACGCCGCCGCACCTCACAACTAGACAGGGGAGGATCATCATAGTGTTGGTAGTCCCCACACCTCCATTAGCCTTTCTTTCTGTCTCCATATAAAAGCAACACTTGAACCTGAATCAATGTAGGTAAAAATTCTTTACACATATTCCTACGCAAATTTTCACTAAGATTCTTGTGATTACTTTACGTACTCCACATCCGTTTGCTCCCACCACAAATACTTAGTTAGGCATTGTCCAATTGAAGTGCAATTAATGACCCTACAACATTTGGTGCGTGACCATCATGAGATTTGAATCTATTCCCTCTTAATTACCCTAACCCGTTTGGACCAATGAACCACCCATGATGGTTAACACTTCGTATTACATTAAGCGCCCGTATTAAAAAAAAAGATGAAAAGTAATCTAGGATTCGTCAAATAATATATATATAGATATATATATTTTATTGTTTTTAAAAATTATAGTTTTTTTAAAAATGAATATAGGTTAAATTATACATTCAGTTATTATGATTTTAAAAGTTTTAATTTAGTCTTTATTTTTTAGGTTTAGTTGAATTTAGTTCTTATACTTTTGAGAATTTTAGTTTGACTTCATAAATTGTCTCTCTCTAACAAATTGTCATTTTCTTTCAAGTGATTGATTTAATATTTCAATTTGGCAAATTAATTATGTTAATTGGTTGTATTGGATTTTAATTAGAAAGTAAACAATATAAGAGAAAATGAGTGGGCTTTTATATATTCATGTGAATAAAGCACAATTTAGAGACAAATTATGAGATTTGACCAACCAATGGGGATGAAATTGAAACTAACTTTAAACTATAGAATTAAACCCAAACCATTGGACGAAAATGAACCTAACTAAACCCAAACATAGGACCAAATTCAAATTATTAACAAACTATAGATCAAATTTATATTCTAATCATTAATATATTATAACCATGACGTTGAAAAGATTTTAATATTTCAAATAAGTGGGTGGATAGAGTCTCTAAAAAAATTTAATTGGCATTACGTCAATCTAATGAGGGTTTATTTATTTATTTAATTATTTTTTTTAGTACATACGGGGTGGAGATCGAATTCACAACCTCTTGATTGGAAATACATGACAATTACTGTTGAGCTATGTTCGATTTGACAACTAATGAGAGTTTATTGAGATATATATGACAATTACTGCTGAGTTATGCTCGCTTTGACATCTAATGAGGGTTTATTGAGATATATATACCTTTTTCTTTTTTTAATAATATGCTTAACGTATTTATCTATCAAGGATGATCCACGCATAATGGGATACAATGTTTGTGAATAATTTTGAATTTTCATTAACATGAAATTGTACTTAGGTTAAAAAAAAAGTTGTACAATAATATTTGATGGTTTTTAACTTATCAAGAAAATATTAATCCTAAACATAGTTGAATGAAGAGATGTTGATCATTTTCCCATCTCCAATCCTCACAATTTTTGGAGTCATACCATGAATTACCTTTGGAGTCAAATTTAGACGCAAACATTGGGAGTTGAAATCAACCCATCAATTTTTAAATATTTAAGACATCCTTACTTTAAGTGTTATTTATAAACATTAATCTACGAATCAAATGATCGACCTGAGTATAGCTTTAAATCATATATAATCGAGACTATAAGGTTTTGAAAGTTCGAATTTCCACCCTCACACATGACACATGTTGTTGAATTAAAAAAAAATATACTATATTAAGATGTTATTTTTTTATAAATTATTATTGATCAAATAATAATGTTACCCCTTTTAATTTGATTTTTTTTATAGAAATATATAGAGAAAATAAAAACTATAATAAAAAAAGGTCAGAAAGATTCATAGTTTTCAAACAGCTAAAATTATTAAAAACATACACAAATGGCATAAATTTGTAAATCAATTTAAAAGTCCCAGTTTGTCAAATTGCATCTAATATTATTGTATCTATACATAACACAATGTGCAAATGCTTTGATATATGGGACCAACTTGATATTACACAAATGTTTCCATATTTATTAAAATGATACCATTCAACCTCTTCAGTATAAGCATCCAAGTCCAAGGTTCCAAAGGCAGCAACAACAAATGAGAGCCAAACTACAAAATTTACATCCAAACCAAGGTTTTTATTACTAAAAAAAAAATATAATTTTAACATAAGCTTTCTACCCTTTGTATAAAGGATTTAACTGATATTAACCCATCGGAGCTTAACTTTTTGGGTCTATTGGATGATTTTACGGTATGTCCAAACACACAATAGGTGATCATAAGTTTTGAACTTCTTATGCCTAGCCTACATTGTCATTCCTTCGTATTTTAGATTATAATGGTATGATTTTAACGGAATTAAGTTTAAATATCATTTGACCTAGACGTACCTCATGAGTTTCTGAACTTTCTACCCGTAAGATATTAATTATATGTATTTTTTTTTGGAGAAAATGTTATATATACTTTATCCATATTCGTATACTATATTCACATTATTATCTTTATGATAGGGGTTGAATGTGAAATACAATGAAAGTTACAATGTCTTAGATTTTAAATAATGTTAAAGAAACCGTTAATGTAGAAAGTAGGTGTCAAAGTTGAAAAGTTCAAATACTAAAGTGGAAACCTATCCAACCAAACTACAACAATGCAATTAGATCGTGTATCGAAACCAAAGTCAATCCAAACAACTTATTAACCTAACCCTAGCTCAAATCGAGTTGGATAGTTCGGTTTCTTTGAGTTATCGACAACGAAAACAGTCGAGATACAGAATGAGAAGAAAACTTACCAGCTTTCCCAATAAGTAAGCTGTTGTTGTGGCTGCTGTTGTTGAGATTGAACTACAACGTAGGTACACTGATTTTGTGAGTCTGCACGAGGATAGTGTGGGGGTGGATATCCTTGTGGAGGATAACCTTGGTAGGGATAGGGATACCCTTGTGGAGGATAAGGGGAGTAGCCATGGGGATATTCTTGTGGGGGATAAGGAGAATTGAGTTGGGGATGTCCTTGTGCTGGATAGTCATGTAGAGGAGGACATGATGGTGGTGGATATGCTCCCGGAGGATATCCTTCATGTGGATAAATAGGTCATAAAAAATCAATATTAAACCTAAAATCAACCACGTTGATCCTCGTCTTGCTTGTTCTAAGAAAAACGATAAGTTTAGTCCATGTTCTTTCAAAATGTGTCTTAATATTCCTGAATTATTAATTGTTAAATGTAAAATAGTAAGCTTCTAATGTTTATTTTAGGTTAAATATATCACTAACCTATGTATTAAACATTTTTTAAGATGTATGGACCTATTATTTATATAATTGAAAAACTAGAGCTCGTTTGTTAACGTTTCAATCTATTGTTTCCTCTTTTTAACAAAGAAAAACATAATTACATTTGGTAACTATGCCTTGTTCTTCAGTTTTTTATTGAAAAAAGTTAGGAAACTTTATTTTGTTGGAAATCGGAACAAAAAACACAAAAACATACTTTTTTTCCCTAAAATCTCTATATAATTTTGGGAACGTTTTTAAACAAATTAGAAACAAGAAGCATAAATTGTTGTCAAATACTTAAGTTTCTCAATAAAACTATAAACAAGAAACAAGAGGAAGGAACGTTATCAAATAGACCATGTTCTATATAGACCCAAAATTCAAGTTTACATCTAACATATCCTTGAATTTTTAAAATATGCCAAGTAGGTTACACAAAAACTTGAAAGTTTAGGGACTTACCTATTACATGATCCTCAACTGAAGGATTAAGCTTGTAATTTAACCATATTTTTATTAAAAATTTGATGAAAAAAAAATATCTCATGCATTAAATATGAGCAATTGAATGAAACTAAATAGATGTTCTATAGTCAACACGAGTTTAGCTCAACAATAAATGACACTTGTCTATAGCAAGGAACTCATGAGTACGTTTGAATATCTACCCCACTTGTTGTATTGGATGTTCTATAATATAAAATTATAAAATGGTGGTTAAATTATCTACCAATTTGTATGACAATGAAAATAAAAATTTTAATATAGCGTCATTGACATCATTATATATCTTTAAAGTATGGACTAAATCTAAAATAAAGTATACTAAAAATGTCTCTTAATCAATCAAATGATTTTAATTTAAAGGGAAAATTTTGTAAGAGCCAAAAACATCATTATATATCAATTCAAATGACATCCACTTTTCTGTTAGAATTGAGAAACAAAATGCTGGTTTTCTTAATGTAAGAATAAGCAATATATGTAAATTAAATAAGAATAACTCTGATCAGATTGATTCCTTTAAAAAAAAAACCTTTATGATCAAATTGATACCGTAATCATTTTGGACCCGTTTGATAACATCCATGTTTCTTGTTTCTCGTTTTTAATTTTCTTAATAAATCTAAGCATTTTATAACTAACTTTGTTTCATTTTTTTTCTTTTTTTTGGAACATTCCCAAGATTTTATAGAAATTTTGGAAATAATCAAAACAAGTTTATCCATTCTTGTTCCCATTTTCAATTTGTTCCAAAATGGAAATGAAAAGATTATTTTATCATGCTTGAATTCTTGGAGGTTAAAACCATGTATTATATTTTTCTTCATTAAAAATAAAGAAACAGAAACAAGACATATGAACAAGTCATTTGATTTCAATTTTATTTCTTAAAAATTAGTTTGTAATCAATTAATAACAAATAGTTGGAAAATTCTATATGTGATTTCAAACTTTAGCTGAGACTTTAAAAATTACTTCTAAAAATGAGAAAGTAAATAAAAATATGGTGCCTACCTCAACAAAAATGAGAACTATTCCCATCTAAAATTATTATCCAAACTTCTCAACTTATTCCATATTCATGTAACTCAATCTTTACATTTTACCCTCAATAAAATTTCTAACCCATCCATATTCAAGCCATCATCTTAATAAAACACACATTCATGTAATATACTGAGATTCGAACTCATGACTTTTGGTTAGAGATAGATGTTTTAATCAGTTGCGAAGTAAATTTAAATGAACAAGAACGGAGGAGGAGGAGGAAGATTTGGATTTAAATCCTAATAACTACAAAAGAAAAAAAAATCAAATTTTAAATCCTAAAGATTTTTTAGTAATAAAAATGGGTTGAAAATGAATAAGTAATTAATTAGAGGTTACCTTGAGGAGGAGGAACCCCAACAGGAGGAGGTTGCTGCTCATGATAACTCATCGCTCTCTAATTTTTCTTCCTTCTGACTCTTCAATGGAGGATTCTATATGGACAGCTTCTTCCAATTTTCTCATATATTATATTTTTTTTGGGATAAAGGAGTGATTGGACGTCAAAACCAAAGAGTTTTCTTTCTTTAATTATATATAATAATGGATTTTACAGTTCATATATAATTTTTCAAAATTCTAACAATATAATATGGCTTGATGGTATACTTAAATAATGGGGAGGGACCTCACGTATGGATATTTTCATCTATATTTCTACCTATGACAATAATATAAGGAGTAAATCGACATAATATTAATATTAATCATTTTTAATTTTTTTAAAAAGGGTCAAGTGCTGATTTAAATATTTCTTATGAATTTTTTTTTATTTTTATAATCTTTTAATTCATGTCTTTCGACATCGATATTTCCATGAAATTGAGACTTTGATATTTTTATAGACATCAATATCTAAAACTTGATATTTTTATAGACATCAACATCTAAAATCTTGATTCTGGGTTCAAAATTAGAATATAAAAATTAATTTTTAACTATCACATTATTTCTTCTATTAAATAAAAGAATATGTTTTTTGGTAATCTATAGGAAATATTATTAGAGGTATGGAATTATAGATGTGTGTGCCATATTTAGATAGTCTTCTTTTTTGTTTTACAGAAATCGTTTGAAAATACTTTGAATAGCAATGCTTGTTTTGCACGATTTATATATAGGAATATTATTTCCTACTCTTACCCATCATTATATAATTTATATGTTATTGTTACGAGTAAAATTCGAGCAGGACACACGTCCGCTCCTCCGTAGGCTAGGGACCACTGACGGTTATCTCTCTGATCAGGCATACATCGTCGAGCAGGACACATGTACGCCCTTGAGGGAATAGGGGACCACAGGCGGTTACACCCCGTACACAAGCGTAGCTAGGAACGCATGCATGTTGTCGGTATGACGGACGACACATTCCACAACCGCGGGCGACATACCCAGAGCTGCAGGTGGCGGTGCCACCCTGCACCTACTGGAAGCGTGTTCCCCCTCCGACCAAACGTACAACTCGCGGCATCCCTGCCACCTCCAACCATCGTCCTTCCCGATCGCCCCAGAGTCTATAAAGGGAGGGACCTTCATCTTCACAAAGTAAGTGAAAAATCTGTCACTAATATCTCTAGTGTCTTACTCCTATTTCTATTCCGATCACTAACTTGATCGTCGGAGTGTTTTAGGCAGGACACCACACCGGAGTTAGTATTCTAGTTTCAAGTATGCTGGTTTTCAAAACTGCTCATCTGTTAACCACGTGGCCCTCTACCGAAATTCGCCATCAACAGTTACAAATATTTTAATAAATTAATTTAATATAATTTGAATTGAATTCCTATAACAATTTTGTTTTTATTAATTTAATATTAATATATTTATATCAATTTAGTTTATGTTGGATGATTATTGAAAAAATAAAATAAATGAAACATTATACTATATTTCAATTAAAATAAATTAAAGATATTATACCGTTCACTAAAGTTTATTTTATATCTAAATGTAGCATTATACCGTTGACTAAGGTTCAGGTTGACAGTAACTAACCTCTTTATTTATTTGTACATTAGGTTTTTTTATATATAGTTTAAACCATGGTGAGAAGAAGGATCTCAGGTAGTTTAATTGGCCATTTGAATGTACTAGTAAGAAACAAGTGCGTTGCACGTAGAATCTTGTAGTTCTAAATTAAAATAAAATAAATAGTATTTTTTAAGTTTATAATATTATCATTTTAAAGAAAGAAAGTGATTATATATAAATATAAATTCAATATATGATATTGTTGTAATAAAAGAAGATGATGAAATATTAGCATGAAAAGTAAGTACAAATTTGAAGTGTAAGAAAGATGAAAAAGCACCAACGTGTAAGTTTTTTTTTTTTTTTAATGAATGAACGTTCTTAATTTACCTCTAATTTTCTTGATTATAAATTATTATATTACATTTTATCTTTGTTAAATTGTGTGACGTTAAATCATTGAGTTTGTTCATTCTAGAATGAAAAAGAAAGGTAAGAGTGATAGAAAGAGTAAACCCTAAAACGTCCAACCTAATGATATTGAGAGGGATAAAAATTGTTTGTTTGCCCTAACTTTGTAAAAATAATTACAACATTTCACATATATAAATCAAAAGCATCAGTTTAAAAAATAAATAAATAAAAATCAAACTCATAAGCATTCTTATTATCCAAATTATGAGAATAATTGAATTTTGCTTTATCTCGATTCCATCGACCACCATCTCGACACATCGTACTCTAGAATTTCTTTCAATCTGAATAATGATAAATTTGGGGAAAGTGAACCGATGCCATCAACTCAGCTTTAATTTAGTTTCTTTTCACTATCAATTCTCCTCTCGATCACCCATATGTGCATTGTTGTTGTCGTTGCTAAAATAAGAGAGTAATTTTCATACGTTCACACTAGGAAAATTTTCCACTTTGTTCCATCCACCACCTCTTGATTTTTGGTTGGCATGAGAAAGAGAGGACACATATTTATATATGGATTGGAAGGGGATTAGGAAGATGAAAGGATTGGGAGAGGATATGTGATAATTGGAAGGGGTTAGGAAGTTGAAAGGATTGGGGGAGGGTATGTGGTAGATGAAAGGAGTTAAAAAAAATCAATGAGAAAGATAAAGTTAATGAAAGAATAATTAAGAGAGAGAAGATTAGTAAGAGAAAATAGGGAAATTTAGAGGGATGAGATCGTGACGGAGAGAAGAGATAGATTGAGAGAGAAAAAGTTTGTAATTAAATGACACAATCGCCATTAAAAGAAAAGTGAAGAGATTTATAATGAGAGGACAAAAATGGTATATAGAAGTTTCTTCTCATCCCACCTTTTATATATACTATAGATATAGATATGTTTACGTTATGCTAAAAAGGAAAAGAAAAATATATATATATATTATATATATTTTGGGAGAAAGCTGAGAGAAAAGGAGAGGAAAGAAAAACAAGTGGGGCTTATAAAGAAAGAGAAATTAGAGGGTGGCCCAATCTTTTGGACCTTGTTGATACCATCTTCAGGGTCTTGAATGTGATTTACAATTATTTATTTTTGTCTTTTTAACTTTTTAAATTTGGAAGAGTTGGAATATATTACAGCTATCTTTACAACATGATTTGCAATTCATTTAATTATATAAACAAACAATTGAAACAGTATTTGTATTCTCCATAGAATATTTTGAATAGAAAATTGTGATGGAGTAAAATTGAATCGAAGAGATGTCCTTATCTAATTTTTATCACTCGATTCTTAGTTTCAATTATAATTGAAGCAATTAATATCTTCTCATACATTCTCATTGTAATAGAGAAACCTGTAATTTATCATACAATATCAAGAAAGTAAGTTTTTGTTTTATTTTATTTTGTGGGAGATTTAAAACTTTATGTCACGCAAAAATTTGTATAATAAGATAGTTCTGTATGTTTTGATATCAGTTTATTCAAGAAACTGATATGTGACTAATTTTTCTATATATAAATATACAAAAAAAAAATGAAACTTGAAATAATGTATAGCTTTCACATGACTACTAATTCTAATTTGTTCTCTCATAATAACATTTTGGCTTTTTCAGAAGGTGATCAATTGCACGAGAATATTGCTACTTATTCATCTTGTTTTATCCTTTAAGTTCATTAATAATACCACTCTGTATTCAAATAACTTTCTTTTACAAACTGCAAAGATTGTAATGGTTGAATGATTTTGTAGATGAAAATGCAACCTTATGCTACACAACTTTGATGATCGTAATGTACTTTGCTCGGAGATTTCTTCTTTTTTTATGTTTTAGTACAATATGTGGGGTGGAGATTTGAACGACTCGTGACTCTTGATCGTAGATACGTGCATTAGTATTTAGAGTTAATTCTATAATCTATAGAAGAAAAGTACGAAGACTACACGTCCAACGATTTTGAGTAGGATATTAAAAACTTTTCAGATGATTCTTGTTTGGATATTTTGAGCAAACATAGTAATTTAGATTCACATTCATCTGCGGCCTGAGACCCCTCTAATTTTTCAGATACTAAAATGATTATTTAAAAAAAAAGTAGATTTTAACTAAAATTATATATTGAATAACTATCAACTTTCAACTTGAGTGAGTTTGACTTTGAACCCATTGTTTTGTCTCGTGGATTTGTCAACAAAGCCTGAAATTTGTTTGGACAAATTCATGGTTCAACAATACTCCAAATCTCATTTTGCTCCTCTCGAACCCATCTCTTACAAACACTTTCATCAATCTAGGCTTTCTAAACGCGCACACCTATCAGGAAGAATACTTAAGTACTAATCGGTCAGAATCTATCGATCTTCACTAAAATTTGATAGCTATTTATTTTTCAAATCTTTTAGCATTTTTCTTTCCTACCTGTCGAGTGGGATTTGTCAAGAGTTTGTTGAACAAATCCATGAGTTTGAACAATACACCAAACCCTAATTTACTCCTCTCAAAACCATCCCTTCCACGACTTTCATCAACCTAATTCGGCTTCTAAACACACACTTTTCCCCGAAAAAAACAATATTGAAAAAGTACTGACTAGTCAGGATCTATTTTTCATACTAACTGTTCGACGAGAAATTCAATAAAAGAAAACTCAAATTTATGAACTTGTGTTGTATTTATAAATGTGGGTGTTACAATCTCTAATGTATAATTCTCTTATTAATTCTCTCAAATATGAGCTTTAATTTAACGGCTTGTGAGCTTGTTCTTGAATCAATGGTTGATGCCTTCAGCTTCTTGCTTGTTGAAGGATCTTTAAAGTCTTCGGTTTTGAGCTTGTTGAAGACTTTGACTTGTTGATAAAAGTTATTTGGCTTGTAGCTTGATGAAGATTTTGTGAAGTCTTCGGCTTTGAGCTTATTGAATAATCTTTGAAATCTTCGGCTTTGCACTCATGAAGTTCTTCGGCTTTGCAGCTTGTGAAGTACTATTTCAGCAATTTGTTGAAGTTTTTCGACTTTCCAGCTTGTGAAGTGCTTCGGCTTTGCAGCGTGTTGAAGTTCTTCGGCTTTGCAGCTTGTGAAGTTATTCGGCTTATAGCTTATGAAGTTCTTTGGCTTTGCAACTTGTTGAAGTTCTTCGGCCAATTTGATGAAGACTTTGCAGTTTGATGGAGTCTTCAAGTAAATCTCAAATTGTTCTGGATCTATTCTCATCCTTCTTCCCCCTTCCAAATGACGGGTGACTCCTCTATTTATAGAGTCTTGGTGGGTCTTTTATGGGTCATTTGTGCTTAGGCCCGGTCTCTTCATGAGTTTTGATCAGATTAGTTGATTTCATCGGATGGCCATAAGACAGACACGTGGCAAAATTTGATTTGTTGATTTAAATTAAAATTAATTTAGGACACGTGTAAATTTGTGATTGGTGCTAAATATAATTTTAAATTTGTAACGTGGTATTTAATAATATTTTTTTTTAGCATTTCTCTATCTTTATCAGTCAAAAAAAAGTTTCGTGGGTATTCAATAAGAGATGAGTGTTGACGTTCAGTTACCACGTCAGTGAACATTGTTCTTTCTCAAATCCAAACACCAGGAGAAATTCGGTTTATCGTGACGTTTTCTTAACGTCACAAAAATCTTTTGTGACGTTTTTAACGCTGTCACGTATATGTCCATCACGTATATCCCCATAAACGTCTCAAACTTCAACGTTTCCACGCCTAAGATACCAAACAACTGTGTCTCATCGAACACTCGAAGAGCTATGCTCAAGTCGGCCAACAAAACCCTAGCTAGAAGCCCATGAATAAGAGGGTGAAAATGACATGTACTTGAATAATGGCATTATATATATATGCTCATAACATATAGGTGGCCATGTATGGCCTAAGTTGGTTGTGTTAAGAGGGTACACAACGCCTTGCTGTCCACCATGTGAACACATTGTGGCTCTCCCTGTCCCCTCTCATCTCTCTCTCTCCATTGCTAACCCACCAACCAACTCACAATCTTTTTCATTCATTCCCATAAAACCCCTTCAACCAAAAATAAAATTTAAAAAAAAAACTTTCTTTTTTCTTTTCTCTCCATTTATTTGTGTTGTGCGTTTGGGAGGTGGGAAAATTTTGTTGGCATCATATGGAAAATGGTCGTAGTTTTTTTGTTTCTTCTTCAGAAGGGTGTGCTGAATCCGGGTGGACTGTGTATTTGGACCACTCCATTTCTGATTCTCCGATTGCTTCTAATTATTCGTATTCTAATTTGAGCAGAAGAATAAAAGTTGAAGAAGAAGAAGAAGTGGATTTGTCTATGGTTTCTGATGCGTCTTCTGGGCCTCGAATTAATTTCCCGGAAAATGAATTTCGTTTCCCGGAAAGTGGCACTGAAATTGGCCCAAGTTTGCCCAAAAATGGCCGGAAAATTGAAGAACGGCGACGCCGGCGCCGTGATCCGACAGATAATCAAACGTCGTCGTTTCTTGATGACACTGCTACCTCCGATCCCAACTTCAATTCGGTACAATTTCCTTTTTTTCTTTTTTATTATTATTGTTTGAGAATCTGTATATTATTATTTCTCAGTTTTTCATTTTTTTAAAATTTATTTTCTCGTATTTAAATTATTGAAAATGACTTTTTAGTTCAACTCATCAAGGTTGAAAATAGTTTTCTAGATTTTTTTTTTGGTTTAAGGAACTTTTTGTAACTTGTTCTTAGATCTTCTCATTCACACCCCTTAAAAATTGAGGTCTCCTTTTACAATTATTTAAAAAAAAAACTTATTTATTATTTTGTTTTTAATTTCTTAATTATGAAAATTCAGTTAATAATATATACTCACCTCTACGTTTTTTTTTATTTTTTACTATTTAAAAACACTATTGTTAAATTTAAGGAAAAGAAAAAAGAAAAAAGAAAAAACAGAGGAAAAGAATCATGTATATAATCCATTACCTCCCAAACGTCAATAGTAAGGAGTGGCTGCAAAGAAATATAAAATGAATTAAAAATAAAAAACCCANTTTTTAAGTTTTTGGATAATATGGTTATACCAAGGTTGTTGTTTTTCAAAAGGGAAAATCAATGCTCGAAAGCAATTTATTTTTCTTCGAGGATTTCTCATTTATGTCTTTATTTTTAAAGTTTTTTTTTTATAAATAAAAATATTTTGATGTTCATGAAAATTTAATTTAATTTGGGCGTTAAATATATTTCAGGAGAGTTCAAGCTGCCAAAACCAGTTCAACACTTTGAGACAATCCTCTCAATCTGGAAATCGAAGGCAGAAGAATCAGTATAGCAATTCCTTCTCTCTCTTTAAAAAAAAATTATTATAATTCAAATTACTCATTTTTTAGCTCTAAAAAATTTGAATTACCTAGTCACAATTTTAAATTATATTTGTTTAATTCTACCCTTAATATCATTAAGAAATGTTGATAGGACATTTTCTCAGAAAATATTAATTAGTTTGTCTCTAGTTGCTATATCGTGTGAATTCTACATCAAATATTTAATTTATAGTTTTAACCACGTAGACTAAATAAAAATAAGACAATATTTTCCTACTGATTCAGTTAAGTTTAATTTTGATGGCTATAAAATATAGATTTTTTTTAAAAAAAACAAAGTAGCGATAAAAAATTTAGTAGTGAACACTTAGTTGATGTAGAAACATAGCTTAGAAATATAATTAACATTTTTTAAAGTTCACACTGTAATTTAGTAAAAAATTTTATGGGTTTAAGTATTTATGATTTAATTTTGAACTCATTGTTTCTTTCATCATCTTTCTCTTCAACGTAGGTGGTTTAAAGGGAAGTAGTCGGAGTTGAGGTAGATCAAATATGCTTATCAAGGATGTATTGCTCTCTCGTTGATTTGATCTTGTACTGTTTGGCAATATGGAATGATTCAGAGATTATAATGAGCGATTGCTATATCATATGATTACAACTCCCGGTAACAATTAGAGGGTTAATTGGGAGATTAAAAGATGGTTTCTGCCTATCTATATATGTTTGACATTGACATTAAATAATACATCAAGGGAGAAAAAAAAAGTTTTTTTTTTCCTTGCAAATTGAATTTCTTGTCAATGGATTGTAATACATTTTGTTGTAGCCATGAGGCACTCGAAAAATGACAATATTATTATTGTACTAAATAAACATATATGTTTGAAAAGAGGAAGAGAATAGAAGCGACAATTTATATATTATTTTTTAGTATTTTTTTTTCTTTTGTGATGACTTTTTTGTTCTATATCTATATATATGTGATCTCTAAAGTATGTTTGCTGTGTTATTTATGTCAATTTAGTTAATTAATTATTATTATTTTTCTTCTCTTCCTTAGTAATAGAATTGTTGTCATATACACAATTTTTAACATTTAGTATTTTATGATGTTGTTACCAAAAGCATAGCTCCAACTTAATTAAAAATTATATTTCTCAAAACAAAATTAAATAATATAGGAAGAGACAATATTTAAACTAATAAATAATGTAGAAAAATATTGCACTATAGATTGAAAAATGTTGGAAACTTTATACTAAACTAATATAATGCTCTATATATGTATGGAAATTTAAGTTTCTATTTTCTTTTAAAATTTTAAATTTCTGTTTTATGTATATGAATATATTTCAATCAAAATCTTTTGTCAAGACAAGATTAAATATTTGATAGCTGTAATTGAAAATGATTTTTTTTAGATTGAGATAATTGGTGTTGTTGGGTTAATTTATTTAGATAGCCGAAAATTAAAAAATAATCGAAAAAAAATCCTCATCATTTTGCTTTATTTTTTGTCTTTATTTTTTTAATACGACAACATGCGGAAGTGAGAATTTGGACTCGCGATATTTGATTGGCAATATATATTTTAACCAATTGAGTTAGACTCCGATTGACCTTTATTGCTCGTCCATTGATTGTATTAAAGCGATAGAAATTATTTTTTAAAGTCAAAGTCTAAACTTAATTTTTAACGATATAGAAAACGAAAAATGAAATAGCGTTATGAAAGGTGGCTTTAATTTTTTTAATCCAATTCCCAAATAGACCAACAAAATGCAAACCATACCGAGCTAACCAATCTTATTTCAATATGAAAGTCTGCAGGGATTCGAACACTGGACCTCTTGCTCTTATATCATCTTAAACATGATTATATCATCAATAAATCCAAAAGCTAGCTTAAGCTAAAGAGTTACGGTAAATTTGATTACTTATAAGATATCTAGCATTAACCAATAAGCATCTTACATGCTTTTAAATGAGTGAAAAATTATCAATATTCAATATTATGTCCATATTAGTGATATTATATTGAATATATATATATAATATTTTGTCAATTTTTCTGTGATATTATGGAAATGTAGATTCATCTTTTATGTCGATGTTGAACTCATGAATATATGAAAATATCGATGTGTCGATGAAAAATGTAACACATCAATGAAAACCCGTCCTCTTAATAATATAAAGACACAAGGGCGCAACTAATCAACAAAATACAAGTTCTGTTTTTTTTATGGGAATCACTTTTTAGATTCTCTTGGAGGAGGGTATAGAGTGAAACATTAGAAAAATTAGAAAAGAAAAGAAAGGGTCAAGATCAAGGAAGTCTTGTTGTGTTTTAAATGTAATAATTTTTTTTAAGTTAAAAAACACACTTGGTCTCTATACTTTCGCTGGGGTAACAATTTAGTTCYTGAACTCTAGTTGGTAAACAATTTAGTCTATAAACTTTAGCTTGTAGCGATTTAGTCCACGTAGTTTAATATTATTATAACAATTTAGTTCTCTGTCGTAAAATTTTTTATTAAAATTAAGGGTCAATTTTTATCATATAAAAATTTAATCTTTCTAATTTATAAACATATTTGGTCCTCTTTTGTTTATCAATTTATATATAAAAGAAATTTAACAAAAAAATTTCACGATAAAGACTAAATCATTACCAACTTTAAATTACAATGACTAAATTGTTACATATTAAATTTCAATGATTAAATTGTTACCAATTTAAAAATACAAGGACTAAATCGCTACAAACTAAAGTAGTTTAGTGACTAAATTGTTACTTTAACGAAAGTACGGTATCCAAAAGTGTTTTTTTAACTTTTTTTGTTTTTTTGTTGAAAGTTGGATGATAGAGATGGTAAAATCTAACTCATTTATAATCCTCCGCAGTATTTGTTAACTTAACTACTTAAAAATACTTATGTCTGATCAAAAGATTGTGAGTTCGAATCTTCACCTTTACCTATTGTATTGTACTGCGTTCAAATTAGCCTTAATGATTTTTCTTAACCCTCCTTAAAAAAAACACCCAACTAGGAAAATATACCATACATTAAAATTAAGATTATGAAAAAAAAAAAAAGAAAAAAGAAAAAAAGAACGCGCTTCTTACACTTTGAACAAAATTTTGGAGAGCACTGTTAATTTAGCAAGTCCCTTTATTTAGAGAATTAAGGGGGAAAATCACAAAGTCAACTTATGCAGCTAATTTTCGGCTATGTGCAATGCAACCAAGTTTTTTCCGAAACAAATATGTGATGTCAGAAAGTACAAAAAAGTGATATGACCCACAAAAATGTAAATATATATACACTCGAGAAGAAATGATGGGTAAAAATAAAATCCTGAATGTATTAATAAATTTTAACTTGATGGAATATTTATTTATTAATTTAATTGTTTGTTATGATTTTTCTTTATATAATTCTTTCACAAAAATTTATCGAGATCAATATTTTATTGATGATTTCATGATCATCGGTATAAAATTGAGATATTGATATTTATATCGACGTGAGGTTTAAAATTTTTAAAATATTAAATTTGGTTGGATAAGATTTTATATAGAGAGAGAGAGAGAGAGAGGGTTTGAAAGGGGTTTTATGTTTTGAAATAAGACAAAAGAGATCAAAGTTGCATGAGACAGGATGATGATAAGGTGCATGCAATGGTGATGGGCAATCTGATCCAAACTACACAGAAGATGATGGATGGAAGCTATTTCTCAACACTTTTTTCTTTCTTTAATTTAATTTGAAAAAAGTATATATATTAAATAAATAATAGACAAATTGTTAAACCTTTATGTGTGTATATATTTCTTTGATGTATATATGTACTTTGAAAGTATTAATTATCTTGAGTTTGATCTCTAACTCGTTCTATAATTATTAAACTTAAAAGACTTTTTTTTTTGTTATTTTGGAGTATTAAAATGATTTAAACTGATCTCACTGATCATTAATTGATGTATGTACGTACTTTCAAGATTTCATAGGAACCGCTGATTTAAAATACAAGTTTGTACTACCATATAAATTTAACTTCATCGACTTTTGAAAGAACTTCTATAAAAGAAACTTCACCACTAAAAGGTATACAAATACAAAAGTCGAGGGGCAAAAATAGGATTACAAAAAAAAAATTAATAAAAAAGTTGTAGTAATGAAAGTTTTATTAAAGTGTAAATAGAAAAAAATTTTGAGAAAAAAGTTATTTTCTTCCCCTAGAGTGAATTTAAACTTTGAATTCTAAACTTTCAATATCATCAAATTCAATTCAAACTCGAAGGGAAACTAATATCTCATTAGAACTAAAAAATAAAAAGGTTCACAAATCAAACAAAACCAACTAACAAAACACCCACCTGAATCCTCACCACAAAATTTGACAGGTAGAAAAACACGCATAAACTTAACAACAAAATGCGATTAAATCTAACTTTTAAAAAGATGCTAATATGGCTAGAAGAATTCATATCCACCAAACAAAATAGTCTCGATCATCTAGCCATAAGATTATAACGCTCATAGTTTTAGCAAAAAGAAAATCTTAAAAAGAACGAACAAACTTAACTTTAGTGAAGATATTAATTTAACTCAACCACTCGTATGTTGAAATTTAGGTTGTCAACCACAGATAAAATTAAAAGTTTGAAGTTAAAATCCACTCACTAGATCCAGCACCAAATAAAAACAAAATCCCTACCCACAAGAAAACAAAAGAAAGAAGATTGCAGAGAGAGAGAGAGAGTTAAAAGAAGTATGGAAGAGACATGTATTGGCTTTTGAGACAAGGGCAAAGGGCAGCAGCCTGGTTTGTGGTTGGTGGTTGGTGAGTACTGTTTTTTGTTTATGTTTTTGGTGACAGAACCCTTAAACCCCATTTGGGACACCCACCACTGTCACTGCCACTGCCCTCTTCCCATAACTCCAATATTTGTGGTCTCATCATCTGTGTTTGTCATTCAACCCTACCTTCTTAGGGTTTTTGCCCCCCAACTAGCTCCATCGAGAGTTGTCGGGACTGGTGCTGAGCAATTTTTGTATCTACTCAAACGAATCTTCCTAGAAGGTAACTCGAATGTGGCCGATTTCTTCCGTTTTTGCCATCAGTTTTTGCTGCAACACTTGTCAGCTTGGACCCGACTTGCATCGGTGACTACTACTAGGAATTGAGTCATTATGAGTAAAGGTAATAGTCATAATTAATATGGAGAAGGGAGAGATTGTCCTGCATGGCTCGATGTAACTCTTATGTATTATTATTATATGTAACGTAAGTTTAGCCGTTTTAGAACCATCAATTATTGGTGAACTGGTCCAGGAGTCTCTCCAAAGTAATCATTTTGTCATGAGTTAGATCTTTTTACTTTAATTTTAATTTCAACAACCTTGGCCTCTAACTTTAGCAATTCACTTGTAAGGACGATCATAGTGAGAACAAGATCTTTCAAATGAAGCTTTTTTGGAGATGAAATTAGAAGCAAAGTTGGTATGGATTTATTATTTTAGGCTTAAAGTACGTAGACAAACATTTTTATACCCTTGTGGAAAAAAAATATATGTGAAAAGTATGTGTTGTCCCAATGAGTGGTATAAAGCCAATACGAGCGTAGTTTAGTAATTAAGCTAACATTTTATTCCTTCCTTTGAAGTCAAATATTCAATTTTCATCCCTGCATTTGTTGTACTAAAAAGATGGTATAAGCGGTCATGTCCTAAACTTAGTTGTATTGATTTTGAATCTTCAAAATCTCTTACTAGTTGAGTACTTACTTAGGAACCTAAAGATGGTTAATTAAGTGCGTGACAAAAGAGTTCTTAAGTGGATACAATACTTTCCACACGAATGAAACATAGTGGTTGTGCAATGAGAAGCTACCCATAATAATATATATACTACCTCATAATAAAGTACTTTGGAGTAGCCACCCATAGATTACGTGTTTACCACTTACCACTTGTTTTATTTATTATCTTTTACTTTTATTAGTATTTTAGTTATTTTCAAGTTTGGATTATGCTTGTTTTTATGGAACTCGATCGTTTCTTATTAGGGTTCAAACATTAAAGATGAAGTATGCTAATTCTTTTCGAAATTCGAAGATAAGAAGTTCTCATACTCAGCACGTTGAGTTATTCCACAATATGATACATGGTTAAGCCCTTTCAAATGAGGCAGGGAGTTGATTTGAGATGCTTGTTGTTGTCTTTTATTCAAGGGAAAGATTATTGGAAATTATCAAAACGAACCTCAACATGAAAGTTTGGAGATTCGAACTTCCGAAGTTTTGGTTGAGGATATATTCCTTAACTAGCTGTGAGTCAAACTTAGGTTAAACTGATCTTATTTTAAGAATAGAGGTAGATGAAACATATAATATAACAAAAGAAAATGCAAAAAATGGACCCTGGGATTTGTGAAAGTTTGACAAACCACAGCCTAGAAAGCTTATTTTAGCCCATGGAGAGAGGTTTGATTATTGGGTAAAGGGTTTTCCTTCCATGGTATTGTGCTTAGAAAATCCTTGAACTAGAAGACTAAATCTTAATACTTTTGAAGAAAATTACGAAAAAAGATGCACAAATGGCATATAGGACACAAAGTATGTGTTTGAGACATTCGAGCACGTAAAAAGCAAAATCTAGTCACTGAAAAGAGAGCCAACCCGAATATAGTTAAATTGGTTAAGACATATATCATCGATCAAAATATCATGACTTCAAACACTCACTCCATATTTGAACTTAAAAAATGCCATAGAAAAGGAAAATTATAACACAGTTACTTACACATTATTAGAAGTACAAAAGGTACACTATTTATGTGGGTATTTATTGGATTAGCAAACGTAGAACTCAGTAGAAGTAAGTGAGAATGACAAGAAAAACCTGTAATTGACATATACCTTCAACCACAAGATTATGAGTTCGAATATCCTCCCTAATATGTGTACTGAAGAAAAAGTGAGAATGACAAGAGAAGCGTGTAGTCAGAATTTTTTATGGTTGGACTTTTTCTATGAAGAAAATTTGATAAAAAATTATGATTTGTCATTCATATTAATAGTGGACTTGATCTTTGTAGTTGATTATATATTTTTTCTTTTTAAGTTACAAATGCATACACCAAAAAGAAAATCATGGAGAGAGGTAGGGATGTTCACGGGTTGGGTTGGGGGTATTTTTGGGAAAATTCGGGTTGGCCATATGGGGGAACCGACGAGTTAAAGATTGATGGTCAACCCAACCCAACCCAACCCAAAAGTTTCGGGTTGGATCGGGTTGGGTTGTCGGGTTGTCACGTTATAAAAAAAATATCAAAAAATTACAAGGCAGCTACTGTTTCAAAGGAAAAAAAAATTACATGGTAGCTACTGCAGACACCAGCAGCTGCGACGACAAATGGTGACGGGCCGAGACGGGACACAGGGGCAGCAGCGGCGATCTGCGGTAGGACACAGGGGCGATGACGACGATCTGCGATAGGACACAGGGGCGGCGACGGCGGCGACAGATGTAGCGGATAACGGGCGGCGACGCTGTAGCGTGGAGCTTGGGTGAGGAGACAACAATGGAGGAGAGAAAACTATTGAGAAGAGAAAATTATGGAGGATGAAATTAATCAAAATGAGGGAGGGAGGAAGGTGAGTAAAGAGGAGTGAAAACCCTAAAATGGATGGCTAAGATTAAAGTTCAAGGAATGGTTGAGATTAAAGATAATAAAAATATTATATATTTATTATAAATATAAATATAAATATAATATATATATATATATATATATATATATTATTAAATAAGTCTAATTCGGGTTGGGTTGGGTCAATCCGAATTTTTAAAGGGCTAACCCGAGACCCAACCCAACCCGATCGGGTTGAGAATTTTCAACCCAACCCAAACCGAGGTTTAATTGAACCCAACCCAACCGGATTGGGTTGGGTTCGTCGGGTTGTCGGGTCTTTTGAACACTCCTAGAGAGAGGAATCTCAGTCACTCATTTAAAAAAGAAAAAGATCTAATCCAATTCATTAAAAAATATACATAGGTAAAATTATTGAATGGAGTATTATAACGAAAAAATGATATTGATGTTTTTATTATTTTTAAAACTTCTATTCGATAGGAAGAAATTATTTTCTTCCTCAAACTTCTTTAATTAGTTTGAATTCAAATTTTTATTATTTTTAAAACTTGTAAAATTATATATTGATGTTTAAAATAAATAAAAAACAAATAGTATTAAGTATATTTGTTATCATCAAAACACTAATTGATTACTGAAAATCAATAGACCAAGATTAAAGTACTAAAAACAAATATGCATGGTTTTACACCGAACAAATCTTTGTCGGGAGATTTTCTCTATTTATTTTCATTCAATGAGTTGCTTTTAAGTTACCTTCTAAATTTCGAGGTGCTCAGGCCCTTTACTTCAAGGGAGTGGAAATTCGTGAATGCAAATTACTAAATTGTAGGAATGAAATCTCAACTAGTCGACCCATGTCAAACAGCTTTGTAATCACTCCCTCTTAAAAGAGTGTAATCTCATTCCTCTCTTAAACTTCATTCTCATACTCGTTCCTTCTTTTTATTTAATGCTTTTATAATTATTATTTTACAAGTTTTACCATTTCTCTCTCGTCTATTAATGAGATGCGTTACTTTTTAATGAATTGTTTTGTATTTGTACTATTTCTTTTGTATGTATACTACTAATAATTTGTCTTCTAATAAAAAATTATATGATTTTTATTAGTTGATATGATTTTATTAATTAATTTTACTTTGTTATTAGTAATTAATTAATATCAATACAAAAAAAAATTACTATCAATAAAATAGTAAAAAGAAAATTAAAATTTAATATCATTTTAACTAAAAAATTAGCATAATAATGTATTTATAATTAGTTAAAAATAGGAAAACAATATACTAGTAATTGTTATATATTCCATCAAGACAGTGTTAGTAAACAATATCAAAGAATTTCTTATTCTGATTCCATAAAAGTTAGAAAACAACATCAAATGAATAACATTCATATTTTGATTGATTTCATTCCGATTGATTTTCATTTCAATTCATTCCCATTCTTATTTCGTGTAAGTAAACAGAGTCTTAATGTTGTTTGTCTCGATGAAATTCCAAAAGTCAATTTCCTAAAGAAATTGGGAGTTTTAGATTGAAAGATGTTACTATTTTCAACCGATTGAGTCTTATTCATTTCTATTTTTCTTCTAATACTACTTGCAAAATTAGACGAACCCGACCCAAGTTTCATATGTATATTACATCTATAATTCCAATATTTCAATATTTACAACCATAACTAAAAATAAGCATAATTAAAGTCCTAAACACATATTTGAAACTTTTTTAAAGTTTGTTCACTAGTACATCACACAATGCTATATCATTATGCATAAACAAAATATCTCTCATTTAACCTTTTTTTTTCCTCTCATAAAGTCAGTATTTTGATTCCCACCAATAATATTTCTTTTTAAATAAAACTGCATCACTCAATTAAAAAATATCCTTCTTCACATTTAAAAAAAGAAACATCATAAATGCCAAAATGAAAAGGAAACATTGAATTTAAAACGCTTATAAGATAATAGAAGATTTAAATTATAAAAAATAAAAAATAAAAAAACATTGTCATCTCCATCAAGTTTTCCCACTACTAACAATTTTTTAAAACATGTTCTTAAAATTCCAACAAAATTTTTAAAACTTAAAAAAAAAAACAAGTTTTTTTGTTTTTTCAGTTAGAATGTGAAAAATAACTAAACAAAGAAAAATAAAATTACAAAATCACTGTGGAACACTAGAGTCAAGATACTCACATTCAATTCAGTAGTAATTATCTCTCTAACTTATGAAATATTTGCAACAAAATCCTATAATTATCAAACTAATTTGGAGGGCCAACTGCTATAACCGTTTCTATAGTTCAATGGTTTTTGCATTTTCTTTCCAATCGAAAAATATCATCCAACAAGCTTAGATTCAAAAGCCATAAAAGTAAAAACAAAATCATTACTAAACGAAATCTAGACTAAAAATTGAACAATCTAATAGATGAACGTGAGTTTCACTTGTTTCGTCGAAGCCACTCAATAATGTCTTTCTCAGTTTCTGAAAGCTCGCTCTTATTCCTCACCGATCCTTCAACGAATTCAAAATAATCTTTGTAATTTCGCTTGTAGTAACTATCCAATCTCTGTGAAAAGTCGAGATTTTTTGCATCTAATAGTTAGATGTAATGAAAGATGAATTTTCTACAAAAAAAAAAAAAATTTCTTAATACTCACGCAGGATAATTTTTTTTACCATCCAAAAAAGGGAAAACATTTGGATATTTTAGTAAAATAAAATAAAAGCCCAAATTACAAAAGCTTTACCTCCTTGTCATTTTTTTCTTTGTTTTGTTCAGATTTCTTGAGATACCCTATCCAAAGAAAAGTCATGAAGTATTAGAACACGAATATAACAAAATAATTAAGAGTTCAATATTATAAAGATTAATAATTTTAAAAAATTAATAAAAGAAGAATGCATGTAAACACAATTAGATTTAAATATGAAAAATCCTCAATAATTTTTCAAAAAAATGCACATTTTTAAATTGCAAGTAGATAGCTTGCAAATATCATGATTTTTCATTCTAATTAATATATACTTTGTTTAAACTTTAAATATTGAATTCTGTAAGAAAAATCAAGAAATTAATTTAAAAAATGAAAAAAGACGAAGAAAATTATAACATACACTATATATTTCTTTTCTTTTGAAATATTGGGATGATAAAAAAATCGGTCTATCTATAACAATTACAATACTTGAGAAAAATGAACAATTAGGTAACAAAAGAGAAAAAATAATTTCCAAAAATAAAAATTAAAAGAAGAAAAACAGAGAGAAGAACGCAGAACTTTTGAGCAGCTCGGTTCTGGAGTCGACGGGGGCGACGGCGGCGGCGACGGCGGAGAAGAGGAGGCCTCTTCTTCCGATGTCGGAAGCGGCGGCGGCGGCTGATTGGTTTCTGTGGACGGATTGAACGTTGGAGGAAGCGAATTTGTTGACGGTGACGGCGAGCGCCATCAGAATGCTTTGGCCGATTGAACTCATCGGAAACCTAACGGTCAGATTTCAATTTTGAGTTTTGAGGATGAGGTTGAACGAAGAGATGAGGCTTTCTTGGTCCATATGCCTCTTCAATTCTTTTTTTATTACTTTTTTAAGTTCCCAAGCCCACTCCTTTTATACTTGCTTTTTCAAAATGGTTAACGATCTAGTCCATGAATTTGAGATATATGGTAATTACTGCGAAATTATACTCGTTTTGACAATTTTAATATGTAATAATTTAGTTGAAAATTTTGTAACAACTAATATTTGGTATGAAAAAGATTGTATCATATCTACCATAATAATGATATTTATTTAGTTTGTAAAGATTTAGTCTTTTTAATTTAAAAATATATTTAGTTCGAAGTGACTTATCCATTCAAACATATAAAAATTTAGTAGAATTTTTCATGTTAGAGATTAAATTGGTATTTTGCTGTAAGTACAAATACTCAAATGTTTTTCTATTTATTTTGTTTTTTTTTTATCTTCTTTTAGACTCCATTTAAGGGATGAAAAGAAAAAATTTAGGACATGTTTTGATAGAGAAATGGAATCATGTTTTTTGTTTTCAGATTTCGAGTTAGTTGTTTTTGAATACTGTCACTCGTTGAGTTAGGTGAAGTTGGCTTTTATGGATTGTTTTACTGTTTCTTTATTTATTTGTATTATTAATATGTTTCTTTTATTAAAAAATTATACCAAGGCTTTTAGTTAATGTTTTTTATTATATAATATTACAATTTTCTATTTAATTTATCAATTATTTAATTTTACTTATTATTAATTAAAATGAATGTAATTGTTAAACTAAACTTGATCATTATTAAATATTTAGAACAATAAAAATTTAATAATTTTTTATATTAATGATGGTTGTTCTATTAAAAATTATATTAATCATTTTTAGTTTACGTAATTTTATTTTAATTAGGTCTCATTTGTTACTATTAAATAAATTGTTATAATAAAAGATATTTATTATCCGTGAGATAGTAATAAAATAAATTAAAATTTACTATTGTTTTAATTAAAAACAAGATTAGCATAGTTTTTAATTAATATATTTATAATTAGCATATGTAATTAGTAATTATTATATATTTCATTCACATTCGTGTTGTTTCAACATCAATAGATTTATGATTCTGATTCTAGAAATTTTTAGTAAACAACATCAAAATAAATAACATCTCCATTCCAATTGATTTCATTTCAATTCCTTCTCGTTTTGATTCTTTGTAAATAAACAGGACATCAAAAGCGTCAATGCATCATTGAATAGGTGGTAGGTGCTCTCTTACATGCTAGCAAGTATTCTTGAAAGAACGAATTGGTGGAAGAGAGATGAGTAACTACCCATTGGGACTTACCCAACCTATCTCGGCCATTAGTTCAATACCTTTACATTACTTCAACTTTTGTAATATTTTGATAGATTTAAATACTATTTTGATCCTTTTACTTTACCATTTTGATTCTTCTCAGTGAAATTTTTAACACAAGTTAATATTTATTTGAATAAAGTGTCATGCTTAAATTTTGATCAAAATAAATTAGATAAAAATTAAAATAAAATGACCAAAATAGTTGAAAGTATAAAAATCAAAATAGACATTTTATAAGTACAAAGACCAAAATTAACCAAAGACGAAAGTAGATAGATCAAAATAGTATTTAATCCAACTTCGATATTTATATTTGGATTGACTTCGTATGTTTTAAGAATATAACCATGGAGTACTTCAAAAATTATAAAGATACATTGTCATGGAATCTTGATAGGAAAAAAAAAGTTTTTGGCAAGTTTTTATCATCTGCATGAAATTGAATTTATATTTATCCAAGAGTTGAAATTTTTACCTTAAGCTTAACTTATACTAAATTCAACATTAATTTAAATAAAAATCAAGGTAAAAATATCTTAAAACTAACCGATTTGAAAATTTTACACGATATTAAGTAAGGTCGATGCACAGGATCGCCCATCCAAAACATCTCCTAAAATTCACCATTTTTTTTTATAATTTAACTATAAAAATTAAACCGTTTTATTTTATTATAAGTTATAAGTCTATCCATTTAATTTAATTATCCACATTTTTCTATAAATAGTCTTGCCCACATTTTACACGCAGGTTGTTTTGAGATCAATTCAAAGATTTTATCCAAGCATAATGGGTTTTCACCTTGTAAAAAATTGAAAAGTATAAAAAAGCTTTTATGATTACAAGGCCGTTTGTTTCGTGCGAATCGATTCTGATGAGACGGGTATCTTGGATTCCCACATTTGTTTTGTAGTAATGTGAGATACCAGGGTATCTCGAGATGTCCGGGTATCCTAGGATGCCCATACGGGAGGCATTTTACGAGTTTTGGATGCTTTCAACACGGGAATCTTAGAAACCAAATAAATTTTTTAAGAAAAATTTAAAAAAATTGATGAAAGAAAATAGATGGAGGAAAAAATGGACAACAAAAATGTAAAAAGTGGACGCCCTCAACACGGATGTTTCAAAAGGGCATCCCACTTTTTACATTTTTGTCATCTATTTTTTTCTCCATCTATTTTCTTTGATCATTTTTTTTAATTTTTCCTAAAAAATTTATTTTTTTTAATTATAAATTAATATACTCATCGTCTAATAAATAACTTTAGTATATTTGTACATTAGATTTATTTTTAATATTGTGAAGAAATTACATTATTAATAATATTTATTATCATAAATATATAATTTTAAAACAACATTTTTTTTTATAGCCAACATACCCGTGATGTTTTTCCTCCTAAAAAAAATATAATGTGATGATAAGATAAATAAATTTTATCCCATAAAAACATAAATTACATAATTGTCTTTTTAGAAAACTATTAAAGTTGAAAATGAAACTTACATTAAATTAATAATGAATTAATTTGTTCTACAAAATAACATATAAAAAATACAAATATTAAATTAATTCAAATAAATCTATTATATTTGATGAATTTATAAATTATATAAATATTTATTAGGATATTTTTGCATAGCTATCCAAATACTCTGGATATTTTTAAAAATATTCCTACGTAGTTATTTGAACATGTGGGACATCTAACATTCCAGACATCTGAAATTCCAGACATCTCTAGATGCCGATCATCTACATTCTAAAAAACAAACGACACCTTATTTCATAAATTATTCGACAAAAACCGAACACGAGCCCTGTGTCTGAGATAGTTACTCGACGAAAATATATCATCTATTACAAACATTTAAATTTGAAAATGATTCAAATTTGTATTAAACAATTAATGAAAAAATTATCAGCAGCATATTTCTACCCAAATTTTAGAAATTCAACCAAAGTGGAGGGACTAAATTAAGCATAAAACTTATGCAACTTATACAATTAGCTTGTACCTGCTAACAGTATGAAACAAATCAATGGCTTGTACAAAGCTTCAATTTATTTCAACACAGCCGTACATGACATTAAAATACATAATTTGTATTGAACGTTGTCTTACTCTATATATGCTTTTTCATCAAGCAAACTATACCATTGGTAGTACGTTTTGGTTTTGTCGAACTACTCAAGCAAGCGTTTGTGCTTGCACCAGGTAATGGCAATGACGTACAAGAAGATGGTTCCTGTAGCGCCACCACCAACAGTCCACAGGAACTCTGGCATACCTGCTTTTTCTGGTTCGAACAGCTCGATATGGATGTTCATGCCGAAGATACCTGCCACCACGACGAAGGCGCTCACAACGAGGGTTGCCGTTGTCAACATTACTCCCATTTGTAGAAGATGGTTCTGTTTGTCATCCAGCATTATGTTGATGTAATCTTCTGTGTCATCTACATACTCCCTCAGCTTAAGATAGATAAAAGAATGTGTTAAAGAGAACAAAAGGAAACGACATAATCAGAGAAGGCTTGCTTTTCAACAATATATATGGAACAGCTCGTGTGATAATGATTGTGTGATTCGTTTTCTGTTTCTTAACTAGAATACTTCTTCATTAATGACTTTCGTTGTTTTCTAGTCTACTTTTGAAAATGTTCTTAAAATCGTATTCAAATTCTAAAAACCAAATAGTAGTCCTGCAAAATCTAGACATTGTTGGTAAACAAACTGAGTTTTTACAAATGGAAAATAAAGCCATTTTCAAACGAGTCCATAGTTTTCGTTTGTTCTCAAAATTGACAAAAAGAAAAGAGGGATGTTAGTACACGAGCTTAGTAAACTGAAAACCAAAAACAAAATAGTACATGTGCCTTTGCCTTTCAAACCAAATCAACTTAAATGCATGGTGGGATAACAAAATTTTGAGATTAAGAACCGGGTAAGAATAAGCATAAAATTGGTATATAAGCTACAACTTCAATTTTATGAAATTTAAAGGTAAGATTGGCTGCTGCTAGTTCGGTTCATGATCAAAGGAGGTGGAGAATTCAAATTTTAGTTCCTCTTCGCTCTTCCTTTGAGGTCCACTGTGAAAGCATTAGTATGCAAAATCACCTCATATTTTGACGTCAAAGCAATTATCTCCACTTCTATTACTTCAATTTGACATAATCTTTCTCAGAATAGACTAAAAAATAGTACTTTGAATCAGGTTTGTACTAGTTTACCCATTTCTGCAGGTAAACTTCAGTCTTTTACAGCCCCAATAGTCCTTCGAAAGTTTTTTCTTAATGCTCCTTCCATGGTTTGATGGATCCCTCCTGCCCCCCCAATTCCTGTCTTCTCCTGCCCCCCCAATTCCCTGTCTTCTCCTGCTGTGAAAGGTTAAAGAAGGTTAAATTTTTTATGTGGCAGGTTCTTCCGGGTAGAGTTAATACTCTGGATTGGGTGTTGAGGAAGTCCTCCTTGTTGATAGGGCTGCAATGTTGTATCCTTTGTAGGGGTGGCGGAGGATCTTGATCATCTTTGGAACTGCCATTTTGCCTACTTGGTTTGGAACAGTTTTTTCTTTGGTGAGTTTGGTTTCAACCTTGCTCGCCCAGGAAGTTGGTACAGCACTGACAAAGGAACAGCTCTCTAGTCCACCCTTTCATGAGAAGGATCATTTTCTTTGACTCGTTGGGGTTCATGCTATTTTAGGGGTTTGTGGATAGAGAGACAATATAAGTTTTAGAGAGCGGACAGCTCTTGAGAGGAGGTTTCGTCTCTCATTATATTTCATGTTTCTCTTTTGGCTTGGTTGTTAAAGACTTTTGTAATTATCCGTTAGATCTTATTTTTATTAGATTGGAGCCCCTTCGACTCCTTTTGATTGAGATGTCTTTTTGTATGTCCCTTGCGTTTTCTTTCATTTTAATCTCAATGAGAGCCGGGTACCTTTT
>NW_019104540.1:598532-614992 GCF_001995035.1 Momordica charantia | reverse complement strand
GAGAACGAGATCGAGAGCGAGAGCGAGATAAAAAACGAGACCGCAACTTTCTCGGCGCTCTTCTTCAGATCTACTCTTACAACTTCTATCTTCTCTGTGCTTGTCTTCAAATTAGCGAGAGTGCACTGAGAGCAAGAGCGAGAATGGACCGAGAGCGAAAACGAGAATGCATCGAGAGCGAGAGTAAGAACAAGAAAGAGAGCGAAAGTAATAACGAGAGCGTACCTAGAGCAAGAGCGAGAAGGAAACTGAGAGATTTGAGAGATCTGAACATAAAAAAAAGAAAGAAAAAAAATGGAGGAAATGGCTGATGAAGATGGAAGATGGAAGATAGATATGATAGATTGTATGGTTTATGGGTGAATTAAGAAGAGACGGAAAATGTGTGGCAAGGGAGTGGCAGTCGAAGATAGAGAAGATAGATTTGAGAGATTTTTAGGGTTTTTAAAGTAAAGACGAGAGAGAAAGTGTGTTTTATTTTATGGTGAGTAAAGAAGAGAGAGAATATTAAGAAGGATGAGAAGGGGGCATTGATGGTCATTTGGCAATGGACTCACATCAACAAACAAACGATTAGAAAACATACATTTTTTAAAAAGTGATTAAAAAACAATATTATCTCGTTAAAAGGCTATTCAGCCCAAAATCCCCACTACCATTCTAAAAATTGAAATACAAGATTTCACTAATGAGATCAACTAATTGAGAAATATCATATAAAAACAAGTCAATTACAAATTTCAATTGCATAAATTAGCAACTATCTGGCAAGAGTTCAATCTTACAGCCTCACATCATTAAGATTGTCAATTTGATAAGGGAAAAGTAATTCTCACTTGATTACTACAAATGATTTATACAAGGTTATATAAATAGCAGTCACACAGACAAAATTAAAAGTAAATTCTTGTCTATTAGGATAAGGAAGCACTTAACAAGAAAACTCTAACCTAAATAAAATAGGAAACCTTTAAAATAAAATAAAGTATAATTTAACACTCCCCTCGAGCTGGTGAATGAATATTTTCCATTCCCAGCTTGTTAACCAAATGCTCAAAGTTGTTGTTGTTCAATCCTTTTGTAAAAATATCTGTTATTTGATTGTTTGTTGGTACAAATGAAGTACATATGAGGCCGCTATCTAACTTCTCTTTTATGAAGTGTCTACCAACTTCAACAGGTTTGGTTCTATCATGTTGAACCAGATTATGTGCAATACTGATGGAAAATTTGTTATCACAATAAAGTTTCATAGGCCCTTCACATGGAATCTTCAAATCTTCTAAAATAATCTTTATCCAGAGTAATTCACAGATACCTAATGTCATGGCTCTAAATTCTGCTTGTGAACTTGATCTTGCAATTACATTCTGCTTTTTGTTTCTCCATGTAACTAAGTTTCCACCTAAGAAAGTACAGTAGCTAGAAGTTGATTTCCTATCATTTATCGATCCTGCATAATCTGCATCTGTATAAACTTCTAGATCGAGTTTCTCGCTTTTCTTAAATAGTAATCCTCTTCCAATAGAGTTCTTCAAAAAGTGAAGTATTCGGTATACTGCTTGAAGGTGGACTTCTTTTGGACTATGCATAAATTGCTCACCACTCCTACGCAATATCTGGTCTTGTATGAGAAAGATATATTAATTTTCCAACTAACCTCTGATAAGTTTCCTTATTTACTGGGGGACTCTCTTTAGCTGCACACAGTTCATGGTTTTGATCAATTGGTGTTCTCGTTGGTCTACTACCAAGCTTTCCTATTTGAGAAAGTAAGTCAATCACATATTTCTATTGTGATAAGAATATGCCTTGTTTAGAATAGGCTACTTCTATCCCAAGTAAATATTTCAGTCTTCCTAATTCTTTAACTTCAAACTCTTGGATTAAACAATTTCTTAGTTTATCTTGCTCATTATTATTATCATTGCCAGTGACGATAATGTCGTCCACATAAACAATCAATGCTGTTACTCCCCCTGTAGCATAATGTTTTATAAACAACGTATGATCTCCTTGACTTTGTTTATAGCCCATCTTTCTCATAACCTGAGAAAATCTACCAAACCATGTCCTGGGAGATTGTTTTAATCCATACAACGCTTTTCTCAATTTTCAAACTTTATTTCCTGCTTGCTCATACCCCGGTGGAATCTCCATATAAATTTCCTCTTCTAGATCGCCATGCAGAAAATCATTTAAACGTCATATTGTAACATGTCCCATCCACGATTGACAGCAAGGATAGAAGTATTCGTACTATGTTCATCTTGGCAACAGGTGCAAATATTTCAAGATAATCACCTCCATAGGGACTAAAGATAACATTTTAAAGTTTTAAGGACCACTACATAATAGGTATGAAAGTCAAAAACCAAACCTAAATTCAAAATCTACTTAACTGAGCACCCATTCCATCTGCATTTCATTCTTTTAACAAATTTTCAAGTTTTAACTTCTGGTTCATCCTTGAAGCAAAACAAAATAATGGTGTAGGAAGATCTGATTCATCCATACACAAACGAATGAGGGCTAACCTGAAAGAGAGATTAACAATCAGAACTTTTTGAGTCAGACCATAACATCAGGGTTGACAAGATTGCCACTGTTGCAGTTTCAACACGAAGACGATTTGGACCAAGACCGACAGCAATTGCTCCAGCTTCTTTCATCATGCAGATCTCTTTCTCAGTGAAATCTGAAGACGAAACATAGAAAAATAAAAGAAAATAACAGAAAATGAAAGGCATTAAACTAAGTAGGGGCTAAGGATTTCATGATATTAGAAAAGGGCATTCAAGTACTAGTTTTGTAACCCCAGATATAAGCAGGACTATCATTTTACTAAAATGATTTTTGATACCTCCTTCAGGTCCAACAACCAAAAGCCCACCAGATTCTATTTCTGTTGAAGCTAATGCACTAACAAGTGGAGTTGCTTCTGCAACTGCTACAAAACATAGCTTTGACTCGTTAATCTACAGGGAACAGAATAAAACCGAGAGCAGTTATATGAAATCAAGTTAAAAGGAAAAATTACTTGATTTATAAAAAAAAAACTTTGCAAAAAAGAATTGGTTTTCAGAAAATCGTCAAGAATATAACCTCCTCACTAATATCGGTACTAATTAATGATGTGAAAGTATGATTGATTCTTAAATCATCACGCTTCTGTGATTTTTTATTTGCACAAGGGAAAACCTTTCTTTATGTTAGCCAAGCTCAAAGGTCAAGTAAGTACTGGAACAAATTTGTGTTGCAACTCACAAGGTGCAAGAGACCAGGAATTTTCAATGGAGAATTCAGATTCATTTTGTGCAGTCTTTGACCTGCAACAAAGGACAGGCAATTTTTAACCAAAAAGGCAATTAGGCAACACGAAGATGCCCAAGTTTGAACTGTCTCAGTTTCCTACTCCCAAAGTGAAGAATATTAACTTGAATACTGACTGACATTGTTTAGTTGCTGCTAACGTGATACGTTCAAATCTGTTTACTCGGTTATCGGATATTGTAGGGCAACGTTCTGTTATCAGAGGAGTTACACTGCTGGCCCCAAGTTCCTGGATAAAGTAAAAAGACAGCAAGTAAACATTGGAAGCCAAAAAGAATTTATGCTCTAAATTCTCATTAGTAACAACAGTCTATGTTTACTTACTGTACATTTCTCAACAAGCCAGTCGGCACGGCCACCCTTTAGAGTACCTAAACAGAGAAATGTTAATATATGACGACAAATTTCCAAACCACAAGATACAATAAACACTTTAACAATTCCCACTCCTAACAATCTCACCACAAGCTGCAAATACATGCCACTGAGTGCTTTGAGGTAGAACGGATTTTGGATCTTCCATTGCCAGAATGTCAAGTCCATTGACATGAATGCCCTTTATGCTTCCTTCTACTAGACCTCCATTTCCATTGAACAGCTCCACCCTTTCATTTACAGCCAATTATCATGGAAAAAGAAAAGGAAAAGAAAAAAAAAAAGAAATGATCAAGCCAGTGACCCAAATGCAGATAATAGCAAGCAAGCTAATACCGATGGACGACGTCGACTATTAAAAGTAGTACCTATCATCAGTCTTCAACCTTAAAACTTTAGTCATATGCCAGACTTCATCGCCTTCTAGACGAACAACATCACCCTGCATATTGATGAAGCATCTAATAAGAGGAGAGCAGTTCCCCAACCAAACCAAGTATTGCAATCTCACTTTATTGAAATATCAAATCAAATCATATCAATCAAAACAGTCCAACTTTACCAAAAGATCATATCACGCACTACACTCACTACGACATCAAATTAGGGAATGAACTCGACTTTACTAGAATATCATCAGTCTATGGAATGTTCCTAACAGACTTACTTGAAGAGACCAACTATAGGGATGTCATAAGAAGTAACCATCCATCCCATCCAAATTCAACCTACTAAATTCCATTATCCATCTCATAAATACAACTCCCCACAAAGAAACATCTGAAGCAAATAACTTGCTCAGGACAAAAGTGCATAGAAATTAGAACAAGCTTCATCTCAAATCAAAGCCCACGACTATTCCCATGCCAAGGTCGCACGAGACTATATTCCATATTTGACATTCCATGAATCAAACGGCACCCCTGTTTGTTCTTCCAAAATTCAAATTCACCAATACTTCACTTAACCTAGAAAAAGAAAACAAAGAAAATAAAAGAATCCCAACTCGTGCGCGTATTGATCACAGTAAAAGCTATACCGCGCGATACCAATCATTGGGTGATTCAACTACACACGCCATTTCGATCACATAAACACTTGAGAATTGAGAACTTTAAGGACTAATGCTAGAGAGAGAGAGAGAGAGAGAGAGAGAGAGAGAGAGAGATTGCCTTATACGAAGGGAGAACTTGGGAGAAGAAGCGAGGAAGGCCGCCACGGGCTTGATTGGACGAGGCAGAAGAAGGAGACGACGAGAGAGCTCTAACTCTGAAGCTTCTGAAAGAGGAGCGGTGCAATAACTTCGACAATTGAGGTCGTATTGCTCCAATAGTTCGCATTTGAGAAGAAGAACAGCAATGGATCATGAGGATTACTGCTACTGTGCAGCTCTCAAGCTTCTAAAATTGAGCGAGCAGGGAAATTCTCAGCTCTGCTTCGCCACAGTGAGAATATGGAGACTCCTTGGAGATTGTAGGAACTGACCAGTAGAGATGATGACGTGGGGACGTGAAAATTAATCAAAGTTGCCGGGGTAAATTTGACCTTTTTTAATCATTTCTAAGGTTTAATTAGTTCTTAAAACTATTCGATTAATCTTTTGGTAGTCGCTGATTTGCTAAAATTAGTAAAATACCCGTTTTTAATAGAGGTTGAATTTTAAAATGACAAGTTTATCAAAATGTTATACATTTTATATACTATTATATAAGTATTTGATATACTTACAATGTGTGATATACTATTGATACGAGTGTCTGTACAATATACATACGATATACATATAATATATTACAGTGTCTGATATACTGCTGATATAAGTGAAAATATTTAATATATTTGAAAATTTTAAAAGTAGGTGACATGTTTTGAAAATTGTGAGCCCTTTAACCTCATTTTAAAAAAAATATTTTGGCACTTTGTACTTTACTTTTAATTCATTTTAGCTCATGTATTATCAATACGTTTGTATTAGTTTCTATACTTTTTTTTATTTTATTTTAGTCATTATACTTTCAATGTTTTGGTTTACTATACTTTTAAGAAGAAGAGATCGATTTAGTTTTATTTACAAAACTTGAATACAAATTTTACATACAATGGAAGTCATATGATACAAATTTATGACTATATTTCAAGAAATTTAGTCAGTGAAGTTAAATTTATTTTTTAACTTCAACAACATACCAGGGTTGAGAATCCAATCCATTATCTTTTTTTTTTCAAGTACAACATGTGGAGTATGATGATTCAAACTCACTGTTTCTTAATGGAACATAGATGTCTTAACTTTGGTCAGGTGGGAGTATAGTGCTAAAATTATAATGGAAAAAAATGAAATAAAAATAAAATATAAAATGTTCTTACCGAAAAATATTCCGATGATCAAGATAAAATATCCAAGAACACTTCAAGATGAGGTCCTGCACGAAATGACCAGTTCAAAAAGTGACGAACTCTTCTGCCACAATTCGCCTTCTTAACGGTATGTCCGTATTTCCCCTCACGAGTGCATGCTAATTGCCTACAAGTCAGGAAAGAGTCGAGGGTTTGACCAAAGGACCACCCGCTCCATCGACTATCCCACATACACTATAAGTACCAATAAGATAGCTTATGGAAGGTAGGTAAAATTTGTACTAAAAAAACACTAGATCTTATTATAACACCTGCACTAGATCTTATTATAACACCTGCACTGACAACATGTTCGGAGTGCTAACCCCTTTCGTGCAACATCTTGTCGGGAGTGTTTTCGAAGACCGTATTGTGATTATTGAAACGTTTTAGGTGAGAAAATAAAAGATTAAAAAAATCACTTAGAAAAAGTACACATACTAAAATAATTAAAATTGTTAACATGTTCATCTACTTTCGTTTTGGAAAAAAAAAATGGCAAAAATCATCGACAACTGCTGGCCACCATTTTTGCTGAACCGAAACAAAATCACCTGAAAAGGCTAATGCTCTTTCTTCTTAACCGCTGACTATGTCCTTTCCCGCCGCTCTTTCACCGCCGTCCCTCTTCTCCATACCTCAATACCATTTTCAACCGCTATTTTCAAGCTCTCGAACCTCGCTTCTCTCCCATCCCTTCCAAATCTCTCACACGCTCCTCCGGGCTTCCAGAAGACCCTCCAATTTCTCTCAGGTCACGTTTCTCTTCTCGTCAATTGGTCTGTTCTGTGTGCATGTGTTTTTTTCTCATTTTCCTCGATTATCTTACAGGGAGTCGATAATTTGGTGGATGATCGGCGCAATTGGAACCGCCCGATTAGCTCTGACTTCGACATAGTCGGTGGAGAGGACGACGAGGAGGACGAGGAGGACGAGGAGGATGAGGAAGAGGATAGAAGTTTGGATCTATTGGTTCGATTTGTTGAAAATGTTTTCAGGAAGGTCTCGAAGCGAGCCCGGAAGGCTGTGAGATCGGTTCTTCCCCAATCCATCCCCACCAAACTGGTAATGATTTATTTAACTTGTAAATATGCTTAATCTTTGTCTCTTTTTCTTTTTTCCTCTTCTGAATCATAGTAGGTGAATTACTTATTAGTAATTGCTTCTTAAGGTGGGATTTTCTGTCAATGGGGTGCTAATGCTCGCGTTTTTGTGGGTCTTGAAGGCATTTCTTCAGGTAAATGCATCAATATTTAATCGATTTTTATGCGTTTCTTTGGTATCTCCATATTTCTAGTTTAAAGGCTCCTGCCCCCCCCCACACACACCACCCAATGATTGTCGCACTAGGGGCTTGTGGATATGTGTCCACAATATTTAATTAGCTGTAGGTTTTTCATTGAAAAAGAGAAATGTGTGTTGGAAATTCGACCGTAATTGTGCAGATATTTTAATTTTGATTATGGAGAAGGGGGTGAGAGAATTATTACGACACTTTGATTGTTAAGTTGGTTATCCATGGGAAGCATAGCAACCAAAACAAGAGATGTCTTATGCTTCTAATAGTTGGAAGAAGCTATTCTCGGTTGGGAGATGGTGTTTCTTAGAGGTGTGAAGGATTCGATGTCTTTTCTCCGCTGCAGTCATCCTTTGAGGAAGTTGGCTGGAAAAGGATAGGAAGAATCTTTTTGTGCAGAAGAATGTGCTATTGCTGTTATATATGGAATTGTTAGTTCTTGTTCTTCAATCTTGAAGTTCCCTGAACAAATTATTTGTAAATGTAGTATTAATTCTACTTTTGTCGATTAGAGAGTCTTTTTGTAACTCCTTTAGCATGGCCGGAGTCGAGGATCAACTATTTGTTCTTATTCATTTGATTCTATTGATAAAATTTATTCATTAACACACCCCACCCCCTGCCCCCTCCAAAATTCAGATGGAATCCACTTCGAAAACCATTTCATGTGAAAAGTTGTGAAACAATACTGTCATTGGCAAACTTTTTGAAACTGGTGAGAGTCTCTCTTGACTTGACAAAGTATTCAGACCGATTAATGGGGTTCGTCTGCAGGGTTCTAGTGAGAAGCTTGATGTGGTTAATAACAAATCTAGATGGTAGTTGGACTTGTCTGCTGTCTCGATGTGAACGGTGAAAAGTACCGGTCTGTTCATGTGGATTGACTATTGAGTTTACTGATGGTTGTAGACAGTTAGTGCTAAATTTCTCCAACAGCGGGATACAAATGAGATGAGTCATGCTTATATATCAAAGTCACTGTCTATTGAAGAGATTTGAGCAGGAAAAAACAGGCCAACAGTACTCTTAGAGATGCCTTCATTTCCTTGAGGTTTTATTTACTGACGCTCACAGACAATTTTGGTATTAGGATGTGAAAAATGAATAAACCTAGATGGTAATTGACTTTCTTTGCTGTATTCTCAGAAGTCAGAAGTAGTGAAAAGTGCTGGTCTGTTGATGTAGATTAATTATTGAGTTTCTGGTGGTTGTAGACACTAGAAATTGTTGATGTAGTCTGTAGATGCATTCACTTTCATAGAGGTTTTATTTTATCAACACTCAAAATTGTGTTAGTAGGAAACTTAATAGTAAACCCAGGTGGCATGGTATATGACTTTGTTTATCAGTAGTGATAAAAGTACTTGATCTGTTGATTGAGTCTGCTGGTGGTTATAGACAGTCGGCCTTACAGTCTGAAAGAAAATAGAACTCTCACCAAGCTGGAACTAATCAAGATCCATAGGACGCTTCGGAATATCTTGACAAAGTTCATGGGATGAAGGAAGATGTATATGAAAGGGCAGTAGGCGAAAGAGGGGTGGGGGTGTTCTTTCTAGACTTCTTTTGTGTTAACTCCCAATTCGGATTGTCGTGTTATGATGGAGGTCTTTTCATTGCACGATAGCGAGAAAATGGTTTGGCAGGCTGGTGCCTTACTTTTCTCTCATTCATTTGACTTCAAGAGGAATTGAAAGGTTTTTTTTTCCTTTACTTTTTAGCCATTTTTTGTACTCATGTTTGTTTAGCTACTTTTTGTTGTTCTTGGGCTTTATTTTTGTACGACCTACTCTTCTAGTTCCAATTTTCTCAACAGAGCTGTCTTTTCATCCAAAAAAAGATTCTCAATTTTCTGAATCAGATCATATCTAATTACCAAAGCTTCCCCTCTACAAATTTGTTATTGGGACTCTTCATTTATGGCCTCTAACTGCTATGTGAAATCTTAGGTGATATGCACACTTGGAACTGCAGTGTTTGTGAGCATACTCATTATCCGTGGAGTGTGGACTGGCATCTTATATCTACAAGATATCCGTAGCCACCGATTCGATCAACTCGACAACGAGCAGCATCATGCCTGGACTGGTGCACAGCCTGCATCCTGAATTCCCCTTCGCAGTTAACTCCTTACACTTTACAAGGTTAGTGATGCCCAAAAAAAAACAAACAAAAAAAAACAAGAAACAAAAAAAGACAAAAAGAAGAAGAAGAAGACAAGAATCTTATTTTGGATATGAGCTGGAACTTTTACTATAATAATTTTCTACAGAAAGGGAGTAAAATATTTGAAAATTTGGAGATCAAAATAAAATGAGTATAAAAGTTCAAATATGGGAGGAGAATTTAAACCAAAAAGCTAGTCTCTATACTTAATTTTGGCACTGTAGCTTTCTCCTGACTATCAGAGAAAGCAACACTCTTTTTTTTTTGTCCTTTTTTTTCTTCAATGCTTAAAAATTGCAGGGGTAGCCCATGCTGTAATATTATGAGGAGACAAATTTAGTATACTATTTTGGTTGTAATTTCATTTTTAAAAATATTACTTTGGTTATTGAAGGCTCGTTTATTTTTTGTTTCTGGTTTCCATTTTCAATTTGTTTCAAAACATAAATAAAAAGATTATTTTATCATACTTGAATTCTTAGAAGTTGGAATCCTGCAATATATTTTTCTTCATTAAAAATAATGAAACAAAAACAAGAAACACGAACATTACCAAGCGAGTCTTCAATTGTTTTTGTGTTTTTGTTTTTTATAAGTAGTTTGGTTACTTTTAACGGAACTTATTAATTTATTATCAATTCAATAATAATATTTTAAATTGATGATTGATGTTTCATTATTTAATAAAGTAAGTTCATCAAAATATTGCAAGAATATAATGGCATTTTCATTCTAGTCGGACCAACTAACAAAATTAAGTTTTTTCTTTTTTCTTTCTTTCTTTACAATATCACTTATGGAGGTGAAAGGGAAGCCTTTCATAATATTGTCACCTAAATAAGGTGTAAAAAAAAATTATTTCCATTAATATATTTTGATAATCTAAAAATATTCCTCTCATAAATTTTATCTGTAAGTAAAGTATTAAATTTGTTCTGATAAGGTGAAATGAAAAAGATGAAATGAAAGAGACAAGATATCTACATGAAACACCTCATGGATAATGACGTGAGAGCAAATCGAGTATGAAAAATGGCTTACTATTTATCGAGCTGTGAATAGATAGAGACGAAATTTGCAATTTTTTTTCGAGTTGAAGAAAACATTTAGCCTAGTTTACGAGTTGAGTCTGTATAGAGAGTCTAATTTATAAGAGTAGGAAAATAATTTAAGAGGAATTGAAAATAATTTGCAATTTTATGAAGCTATATAAGGCAAGGTTGAATCATTCACAAGACAAAATTTTTGGCAACTATTCATCATCTTGGGAGAAATTGAAAAGACAAAGTTTGGGACTCCTACAACCTTGGTTAAACAAAAGCAAGTATAGCTTAGCGGTTATTGATATATATTTTCAACAATCGTTAGTCCCGACACGATCTATATATATATTTTTTTATTTTCGGGCCATACAAACTTAATTTTCCAAATTTGTGAAAAAAATCATAAAAAAAAAAAATTGAAAGCAAAGAGTTGTTCAAGACAATCTTCAAGGAAAAAAAAAAGAGTCCTGTCCAAGACAAGCACAGCTAAATCCAAGTTACCAAACAAGCCGGCCACTCGCACCTCGTTGGGTCCCATGCGCGGCAAAAAAACGGTTTAAATTTCAAAATCAAAGTTAAGCCTTTAACCATGGTTAATTGCGAGCCAATTAAATTAATTATTCTTAACTAACCCTGGTTAACCTCCGGTAATACAATTTCTCCCTCCTGTATAAAACCCTTCTCCTTCTTCTTCATTTTCCATTCACAGAAACATTTTCAAGAGAAGGCGTCTTCATAAACGCCTTCGTCTCCATTTTCATAATCCTTCTTCTTCTTCTTCTTCGGTTTCATTTTGATCGTAAATTCTGTTTCTTCTTCTTCGTCGACTTTGTTTTGCTTCATATTGCTTTGATTTTAGCGATGAGAGAGTGCATCTCGATTCACATTGGTCAGGCTGGAATTCAGGTCGGCAATGCATGCTGGGAACTGTATTGCCTTGAGCATGGAATTCAGGTCTATCTCTTTTTAATCTTCTTCTTTGTCTTGTTTCATTTCCGGTTTTTGAATTCATTTTTGTTTGAATCAGCTATGTTTTTGTATTTTTTCTCTTCATGCTTGTTTGTTTCTCGTTGTTTCGTTTGAAATTCTATTCGTCATTGCAGATTTCGAACGAATTTCATTTTCATTGGATTACTGTGATCGTGTGCTGTAATTCCTGGTTATTTTGATCTATGTGTTTCTTTCTTGAATTCTTGTATAGATCTTTACTTTTGGACATCGGATAGAATGCTTTTTTTATTTTTTATTTTTTATTATTCGATTACTAGTTCTTTTATCCACTTGTTTGTTTTTCTAAACAGAGTATCTACATTCGATACTTTATATTTCTGAATATAACTTCTAAATCTTTGTGAAGTGAGTTGAAATGATGATATTTAGGTTTGGAGTTTCGTGCGAGTGTTCTTTCTTTTCTTTCCCTTTCCCGTTAGAATCGTAATGAATTTAAATTTGTTATTCATGTTAATTATCTTCAGTTTTTCGTTTGCTTTTCAGCCTGATGGCCAAATGCCAAGTGACAAGACCGTTGGCGGAGGCGATGATGCTTTCAACACCTTCTTCAGTGAAACAGGTGCAGGCAAGCACGTTCCTCGAGCCGTTTTCGTGGATCTCGAGCCTACTGTCATTGATGAGGTGAGGACTGGAATATACCGCCAATTGTTCCATCCTGAACAGCTAATTAGCGGCAAGGAGGACGCTGCCAACAACTTTGCTCGTGGCCATTACACCAGTAATCATCTAACTCGTTTCATCTGTAGAACTATTCCAATTAATATACACCATTATAGTTCATTGTTTCTAAATGGAAACGATAAATTTATGTTTCAGTTGGCAAGGAGATTGTTGATCTCTGCTTGGATCGCATTAGAAAACTTGCTGATAACTGCACCGGGCTTCAAGGATTCCTGGTTTTTAATGCTGTTGGTGGGGGTACTGGCTCTGGTTTAGGCTCCCTCCTCTTGGAGCGTTTGTCTGTCGACTATGGCAAGAAATCAAAGCTCGGTTTCACCGTTTATCCCTCCCCACAAGTGTCGACCTCTGTTGTTGAACCTTACAACAGTGTTCTCTCAACCCACTCTCTCCTTGAACATACAGACGTTTCTGTACTTCTTGACAATGAAGCCATTTATGACATCTGTAGACGCTCTCTTGACATTGAGCGACCCACATACACAAACCTCAACCGTCTGATCTCTCAGGTACAGTTTAAATCCTGCTGTGAGAGCAATGGATTTGATTTTCATGAATTTATTTTCATCAACTTTTTGATGTTCAGGTGATTTCATCTCTAACTGCCTCTCTACGATTCGACGGGGCTCTGAATGTGGATGTAACCGAGTTCCAAACGAACTTAGTTCCATACCCAAGAATCCACTTCATGCTTTCCTCCTATGCTCCAGTCATCTCTGCGGAGAAGGCATACCACGAACAGCTCTCCGTTGCCGAAATCACCAACAGCGCTTTCGAGCCATCTTCCATGATGGCGAAGTGCGATCCCCGGCATGGGAAGTACATGGCCTGCTGTCTGATGTACCGAGGAGACGTTGTGCCAAAGGACGTCAACGCCGCCGTGGCCACCATCAAAACCAAGCGCACGATTCAGTTCGTGGACTGGTGCCCCACCGGGTTCAAGTGCGGCATCAACTACCAGCCGCCGACGGTGGTGCCGGGCGGCGACCTCGCCAAAGTGCAGAGGGCAATCTGTATGATCTCCAACTCGACGAGCGTGGCGGAGGTGTTCTCTCGGATCGACCACAAGTTCGATCTGATGTATGCGAAGAGGGCGTTCGTGCATTGGTACGTGGGGGAGGGGATGGAGGAGGGGGAGTTCTCTGAGGCTCGCGAGGATCTTGCGGCGCTTGAGAAGGACTATGAGGAAGTGGGCGCTGAGTCTGCGGAAGGTGATGACGACGATCAGGAGGACTACTGAGGACGGTATGGTGTTTGTTTTGTTGTTTTTGTGCACTCTTTTTTCTGGATTTTGATCGATTGAAGTTGTTGTGTGTGTTGGGTGTTGAATGAATTTGTTCATAAACTCTACTTTTTCTTTCTTAAGTTCGCATTTGTTGCGAACGATGTTCTTTGTTTGAGGGTGTTGAATCCATCTTCGAGAGACATGTCCCACTTAATTCTGTCAAATTAGCTTTACCAATTTGTTATCTGTGTTATCAAGCAATTCTGTCAATTAAAAAAAAAAGGGTCCAAACCTACGATAATGAAGTCAGGTTATCAAACACAATGGTAGCGTACTAAGTCTAGCGTAAAACATAAGGTCTTGAGTTTAATCTCCCACCTCACATATTGTACTAAAAAACATAAATTTGATGAATTAAGCAAATAAATAGTATTAATGTTGGTGTGGAAAAAATGTGATGATATCAAATATGTAGAAGTACAAATAGTGTGTTGGTACAAAATATGGTGGTACAAACTTCAATCAAACTTTTAAAGAAAGAAATTTATGGAGTAGATATTTATTGAATTCATTTGATTCGTTGAGTCTGAGCTGGTGTATGCACTCTTATATAAGTACTGACAATGAAAGCTGACCTAGTTTTGTTTAGGGATATAATCAAATGATTACAATCTTGACAGTTCTAAAATTATTTTAAGTTATTTTAAGATGTGGCCCCTTTTTTAGCGCCTTAAACAAGGAGTAGAACTCGAATTGCATGCCAAACAGATTCTAAATTGCTGAAGTATCAATCACGGCAAGATCAAAAAGGCAGATTGAAGTGGAAGCTTTGCTAAACTATGGCGTGGTAAAGAGAAGAGAGTGGAGCAAAGGAAGTGGAAGACGAACTCCTCGAGTGGAACCCTTAACTTTGAGTGGAATCCGATTAATTACAAATATAACAAAGGCCAAAAAAAAAAAAATGAAAAAGTCGGTTTACCTTTAAAATTTGCTATTTATCGAAAATGAGAAAAACACTATGTAATAATATTTTCCTTAAATAAAAAAACTATGTAACTAATATGAAATATATTAATGATATATTTATTCAGACTATTATACATTATATTAGTTATATTAATGATATATTTAGTATTTGGTTAGTTATATAATTAATACATCGTTGACTTAATTTTTTTTTTTATCTAATGAGATTTGTCATGTTTTCGAAAAACTTAGTTTTTCTAATTGGGACCGGTATGTAACTTTGAACATACAACATGTCATTGTAATATAGCTATATAGTTTTTGGTCCTGGAATTCAACTAAAAAAGAGAAAAAAAATGCTGCAGGGTCGGGAAAGGCCAGCAGCCATAACTTTTTAGAGAAGGTCAATAATGAAATTAGCAAATGGGGAAAGAGATAGGCAGTTTGAGAAAAGAGTTGGGGAGTACTTTTAGCATTTAAGGGAGAAAGGGGAGTGATGCCATGTGGGATGTGAAATAAGCCACCTCAGATCTAATGCAAGAATTGATTTATCCTCTTGAAGGAAGTTAGCTAAAGTGAAGGATCATTGATGGAAGTGATGAATTCTCATTCTGCAAAGTTCAGTTTGTTTGTTTAGTGTTAGTCTAATATTGTTTGGTGACAAGCAATTATTTAAGTTTGAGGGTATGATAACTCTCCATAAGAGAGTTATTTTAGGAGAAAATGTCTTGGGTAGATAAGAAAATGAATAAATTAGTTCTAATTACAAGTGTTCTAGACCTAATTTACGATCATTAGAAGAAGAGTTTAATTTGTGTGGTATGTTATTGAATCTAATAAAAAGCTTATGATTTTGAGTGTTTTCCTACAGCGAAGATGATGCTGGAGCACTAGAGTAGCAGACTTTTACACGAGAATTATGACACTAAAACACAAATTCACTTGAAATTGAGTTCGGCCTCTTTTATCCATTTCGGTTGCCCTAAAATTGAGAAGGGGTATAAAATCTTGCATTCAGGGCTGCCTCTATTGATTCTCAATCAATCCCTAGAGAGAACAAGACAAGAAAAGAGAGAAGATTCTTACACTTTTGTTGAGGAGGAATCTGAAGAAGACAAAAAAGGAGTTGATACAGTGAAGGGCTACCCCTTGCGTATGTATGAGTATGAGGACAGTGCACATACCTCCCAGATACAGTGAGGGATTGCTGTCATTCTTCATTCTTCATTCTTTTATATTTTATAGTTAATGGGTTTTGTATTTTCTTCTTCCCTCTTCTTTATTATGGAGTTAAGTAGCTAAATACATTAAGGGGTTGTGGACCTTTTCTTATGAATTCTGATTTTCTGGTCTATAAAGCTGGTTCTACTTAGTTAAAGCTTGTTTTGAATTTTTAAATTCAATGTGCTAGATCACCATGTGGAATGAACTCTGAACTCTTTATTAGCTTCTAGAGATTGTAATAGAGAGAGAATAGCTTTAACTTGGGTTAGATTTACATTCAACTTTAGAGCATGGGTACCTAGGAATAGGTCTCACCTAACATGGCTAAAAAATTGAGTTGAAGAGTCGTTGGTTTTAACAATGGTTAAAATAACATTGAAATCGTAACATCACAGTAATAGGGACACACCCCCATTTTTACACTTGTACTTTAGTCTTCTCTTTTCTCTGTTCTTATGCCTTGTACTAAAAGATTGAGTGTTTTTAATTATGTTTTAATCTCATTTAAATGCACTTCTATTTTAATCGCAAAGTAGTGATAATTTGAAATATCCCTTGTTTGTTTTTCTTATCTCTTGAGTAAAAATTGGAGTGTTTTTAGTTATTCAATCCCTATGAATTTGATTTTTTTTTATCACTTGCTACATGATTTGTGCACACTTGCACAAGGGTTGTTAAAATTGTTAACAAGTTTACAAGGGTTATTTAAAATCGTTAACAAGTTTTAAAACTTGAAGGAGAGCAA
>NW_019104540.1:575137-589879 GCF_001995035.1 Momordica charantia | reverse complement strand
GGTTGCCTAAAGATCCCAAAGGTAAATCGAGAGGTAGACCTTGGTTTGACATTGCTAAAACTTCCCCTTTCTTTATTAATCAGTTGGCCTTCAAAATAGGGAAAGGTAGCAGGATCAGATTTTGGTTTGATAAATGGAATGGAGAGGCAACCTTGGCAGAAGATTTCCCAGACTTGTATGCCATTTCCCTTAAAAAAGAAGCAGTGGTGGCAGATTGCTGGAGTAACGTGTATAAAACATGGGATATAGGCTTTCGAAGAGGTTTATTTGATAGAGAATTGGAATGCTGGACGAGAATGGTTCAACGTTTGGAGGTTTTCGTGTTAGAAGAAGAACCTGATGCTGTTGTCTGGCCGCTGGAGCAGAATGGTCGTTTCACCACGAATTCAGCCTATATGAAATTAAGAGAAACTCCTCCCAAATTAAAGTCCTCCCTGATAACTTTCATTTGGAAGGACCCTATCCCGAAGAAAGTAAAGGTTTTCCTATGGTCTTTGGCTCACCGAGCGCTGAACACCCATGAGAAACTTCAAAGAAAATGCCGGAAGTGGTCTTTGTCTCCATCAGTTTGCTGTCTTTGCTGGAAAGGGGCAGAGACTTTGGATCATTTGTTTCTTCACTACCCTTTTGTTTTAAAAGGTTGGCAGCTTCTATTTCAATGTTTTGACGTCCAATTATGTATGCCTAAAGACGTGGAGAGTTGGTTATTAGAATGTTTTCACGGTTGGCATTTCAATGGAAAGGCTAGAGTTTTGTGGAGATGCGCCTTTAGAGCTTTTCTTTGGAATGTTTGGATGGAAAGGAACGAACGCTCCTTCGAAGATAAAGCTAAGTCTTGGGATTCTTTTTGTAATAGTGTGCAGGTTTTAGCTTCTTGGTGGTGCATTAGAAATTCGAAATTCTTCTGTAATTACAGCCTCTCTCTGATTTTACAAAATTGGAGAGTTTTTTTGTGATTAGTTTCTTTTTGGAAGGGGCTGTCTTGGCCCCCGTCCATTAGGCTGTTCCTCTTCTTTTGTTCTTCTTATGAAAGTGTTTCTTATCAAAAAAAAAAAATCTTTTCCCAAAGACAAGGTAAGAATGTGATAGGTTAGAGGGATAAGAGGGAGACTTCTGAAGGTTGGGATGACAGGTCAAACAAAACATGGGTGACACATTCTTTTTATGAAATGACATAGATGTTAGCTTTTGCAGCGGAAAGAGAGGGAGAATAGAAAAGCACCATTAAACAAAGAAAAAATATAAACATACCATACTCATGACAGCCAAACTTCGGGTATAATTGGTCCTTCTCTCTAACCATACCTCAGATGTTCGACTTTTCAACCAAAGAACCTACAAGCAAAAAAGCTACACGCTAGAATAATATCTTCAAAAGAAACTCAAGCAAAGTAATAATATATAAAACGACAATAAAGTAGTTTACCCTTGCAAGGTCATTTCCTTCTGTATTGTGTAGTGCATACTCAAAAACTTCTACTTTAGCTATGAGCGGCAAATGATCATAATCAGGTGCAAAACTAAGCATGTATTTGTGCTCTTGGTTCAAGGTTATCTGAAACCATGAAGCATTATCAACACCGCAATAAATGAATTCTTGCCACAACAAAATTTTAGAATTGTTCTATAAAATGTCAACAAACCTTTCTGGCATCTCTATACTCACGGATAAGATGATGTAGGGTGTCACAATGTGGGACCCAACCAATCAATCCACTATTTGGAGATAGTGGAATAACATCATATCGTTGGATGGAAAGGTCCTTTTCAGCGGTTTTTCTAGAATTCTCCAGCAAAGTATTAACCAGACCAAATAGCTGGATGAAGCCAGAAAGTTAGGGATAGTAAAGGATAACTAAAAAATTTAAGCATACTTTCCATGCAATAAGTAAAAGTGAAAATCTTGACAACTATACTTTAGTATAGTATTGACTTTTAAGAGCAGAATACCTGCATAACACGCTCATCTTGTCGTAAATCTTCATGTCCCTTCAGTAAGAAGGCATAATCCTCACCATCACTCCCATGAATTGTCAACTTTCGAGGCCGCTGTTTTGATGTTATCACAACAAGCTGGGTTGCAAATGACGCAATTGTCACGACCGGCGACTCTAGAACATAAACATGAAATGTGTAAGCAATAATTGTGTTATCAAAACGTGTCTTCGAAAAAGTGCATGTTAACATACCTGCTCGATAAGTCCCAGGAACAGCAAGCTCCAAATTACGACATTCAAGTAACTCCGGTGAAACAGACTACAATATATTGAAGTGATAAGATCAACGTGACTTTCAAGATATAAATGTAAAAGAAGCTTTCATTTAAAAAATAAACTAACCTGAAGGTCCAGGGTTGTAAGGCTCTGAAGTTGCTTATCTATTCGTCTAAATACATGGTAATAGAGATCCCAAGCCTAACCACATAATAATTCATCATGTTAGATCCACTAGGAACAAAGATGCAAAAGAAAATCCATACATGCAGTAAATGAAAATTAAGATCCATTAAACTATCATAAACCCACAAGCTTATGTTTTGTAATGAAAATTAAGACCCATAAAACTACCATAAACGCACAAGCTTATGTTTTGTATTACAAGGTACCATGTACACTAATACGCAAAGCATGTTAAAGCCTACGGTACGAGGTTAAGTGAGGTTTATATCTATGTTGGGTGAATGTTGGAACTTTTTTTTAGACACATTTACATTCTTTAATTTGATAATGTAAGAATGGCAACAAAATTTTTCATTCAGTAACTATAGAGAGATGGAAAAAAAAGATTTAGAAGTTTGAGTGCGAAAGATATATTGGAGAGAAAATAATAGTTAAAGAAAGAGAGAAATGATAGGGAGAGAAAATTGAAAGAGCAAGAAATATGTTGGAGAGAGAATATTAATTAGTGAAAGAGAAAATAAATGTTAGAGAAATCAAATTTAAAGAGCGAGAGATATGTTAGAGAGAGAGGGTATGGAGAAATAAATGTTGGAAAGAGAAAATTTAGAAAGAAAAAAGAAATTTTAGAGCGAGAAACATTAGGAAATAAATTTTAGTGAGATAAACATTCGAGAGAAAAAGAGAAATTTTAAAGATAGAAAAGTTTAGGAAAAATGTTATTACTTTAGGGAGATAAAAGGAGAGATATGTAAGAGAGAAAAATACAAGTAATAGAGATTTGTTTTGATATAGAAGAATTTAGAAAGAAAGTTAGAGAAAGAGATTTTCTAGAGAGATAAAAGTCTTTAAAAGAGAAACAAATAGAGTGTATAAAGGAAGACAAAAAAGAGATTTCAATACAGAAATCTGTTTTTGAAACTACATCAATATTTTTTTAAAATTTACTTGCAATTTAAATAACATATTTCAAAGAACAGAAAACAGAATTGAATATCAACCAACCTGTTTTTTAAAAAAATGAAATGCAAACTAAAAATAGAAAATGAAATGGTTATCAAATGTCACGTTTACATCTAGATGTATAGGATTTAGCCATTTTAGCTGACTAGTTATTCTTGTAAACAGGTCTATATCTAAGCTGCTTATCTTGCATTGATTATATTATGATTATGTCTATACTTCCACTAATTGGAAGTGTCTTATGTAAACCCTTCTTGGACTTCTGTGATTTCATACATCAATGAAATTGTTTCTTACACTAAAAAATATATTATGATCTTTTCTAAAAAGAAAAAAAAAGAGACTATATCACGATCCACAACTGCATTAAGAGTAGAGGGTTTTGAACACAACCATTTGATAATGGGAGTATTTATTCTTCCCAAAGTTATAAATAACAAAAATAAAATCAGTAGTGTTGTGTGTACATTTACACTGACAAACATTAAAGAAAATTGAGGGATCTTAAAAAAAGCTCAAATAATTATCTTTAATGAAGAGAGGAGCAGATAAGATAACAACAGACCTGAGTAAGTTCAGCATCTTTCCCGGTTTTCTTATATTTCATGCAACATTCATAGGCTTCAAGCAACTCACGGCGGTATGCCTGGAAAAGAAAAAAAAGAGAACATTATGAAAAACATCAGTTTCCTATGACCTAAAATTATTTAGAACAAGGGTAAAGTCTAAATGGTAATATAAGTGTCAATATTTTTTGAATAAAAACTTTAAGCAGTACCACAACCAAACATTTCATTGGTAAAACGGAGAGTAGAAAAAATAATGATACAACCTCAATAAATGCCCTTTCCTTAATTGTTGTATTATTCTTCACAGCTCCATCTTCAAGCATTTCATGCAAGGGCTCCAAAACCTTAAGCATCCCCTCAATGTTATGTTCACCAAAGTACAAACGACTAGCTTCCTCAAGGGCCTCATGCCACATTTCATGCCAAAGTATGGCAACTCGAATCAATTCTTTTGATACAAGTTGAGCCTATGGGTAAAAACATTTATGAGTAATGATTAAATGAGGACCAAAAAGTGAAAAATTTTAAAAAATCTATTTTACATCTAAGAGAACCTGATCAACAAGAACACCACTATGTTGTCGAACTTTGTCAACAACTTCTTGAGCTGCTGCTCGGCGTAAAGTGCTAATCGATTTACATGCTACAAGGAGAGGATACATGAGTGCCTGTTAAAATAATCAAATCATTATATTACCTGCTTGATCAACTTGATATACCATTTATGTACAAGGATGAACTACATATGAAAATTACAAACATTGAACCGATTGAAGGAAGGTAAATTACTACACTTATCCTCTGGTAGTCACAAATTTCACAGTTACAATACAAGAAACCAACATAAAATCACTGACACTGAGTACGGACTATTCTTAGATAAAAAGTAGACCAGTGTAATATATATGAGTGTGAATCAGGAACTAGTTTGAACCATCCATAGCAAATAAGGTCAAATTGGACTAGGATTAGATTAGGAAGCCCCCATTTAATGCTAAAATATATGTCCAACCCAATGGTTTACCATTTAAATCTTAACATAACAGCTATTGGATGGTTTAAATTTCTAGTCACCTTTATATTGACTAAAGGTCTTCAATACAAGTATTCCCCCAGAGTAATAAAATAAAAAGAGACGAAAACTTTTCCGATAGAAATCAAGAGCAAAGCACTACACTGAAATAAGCTCCAAATATATTCAAAACATGAAGCTGTCATAAAAATTCTCTAGTAACTAACAAGTCAAATACCATACACTATGGGACAAGGATGCTAAGTTGCCAAATGAATATATCTTCATTGAGGAAATACATATGACACAGTCGTCTCAACCAATGTTGCTTTTAAATATATTTCAGCTTCAAAATGTTGCTTCTAATTAGCAAAGTTGATACTAAATGGAAAAACTTGCAATCATGAGCAAAAGGGTAGCAGAAGACAATAGATTCCAGATGAGTAGGCTTCGTTGGATATAACACATTAGAGAGGGAGAACAGGAAGAGTAATCGCCTCTGAATAAAACCACAATCATTAATCCACAAGACCACTAACAAGGTATAGCAGCTTTCTTAAAGAGCACCCTTCCATATTCTCTTGAGAGGAAAAGATGAAAGATTGGAACAAAATAAAATTTGACAATGTTGAGAAAAAACTGCACAAAAATGATTTGGAAGACTCCAAGCTGCAAACCTTGAGTCACAAGCCTGAGGGTCGAAGTGACTATGAATAAGGTTGAGGTGAGACAAAAACTCATCATGGTTCCTTCTTCCTACCATTTGAGGTTACTTGGGAGGTCAAGGAATTAAGGCAAGTTAATTAACAATGAGGAGCACACCAAAATAATAGTCAAGATTGAGGGACATGAATTTCTAGCAACTAAAGGCTTACCCATCAAGCTACCAATTCCAAACCTTCCCAAGGAAATCCTTCATTAACATATAAAATCATAAGAGAGAATAGTAGAACAAGGGAACACTAGAGATGATCAACTAGAAAAAAAGATCTTTCCATCGAACGAAGTCCATTTTCTTAAAACTTTGTCCTTCAGATTTTACCCACCAGTGGTTTGCAAAGGCTTACCCATCAAGGCAACTCCATGACACGTTACAATTTAACAAAATAGAGAACCACTTAGCTCCAGTAATCTTAAGATTAGATGCCTCTTCAAACATAGGCAACAAGAAAAGTTCAATGTAGACACTCATTTGATGTTACTGCTCATAAGTGAAAGAGTTATGCGGCATGCCTCCTAGATTAACAATCATTATCAAATGAAATAAATAACAGATATAAATTCCAATGTCAGACACAGCTCAAACCCATTAATTCAAAATTCTATCAAAATAAGAAGAAAATTTTGATATGCAAAAGAAAACTACACAATACATACACGATCCTACAACTCATGCAAAAGGATAACACAGGAAAGAAACCTGAGGATGACTTTGCCCAATTCGAACCAATAATGACTGAATGAGTTCTCTTACTGCATGGTTATTCGAATGTATCCTTGCAATTATTTGAGGTAAAACTACCAGCCATGTGTTGATATTAACATGAGCAAATCCTTTTTGTAATGCCATTTGAACGTCTGCAGTAGCTCCATGGTTGAACCATAAAGTGAGAAGACGGAGAATATCCTAAAGAAGATAGAGAAACAAAATATGGCCAATCAGAGCAAAGAATCACAAAACCGAGTAATTGGAACTTGATCAAAGAAATGTGAAAAGCATGAAGGAAAAATGATTCCTTTCAACAAAGTATAGGATAAAATAAAAGCTCTAATAAAGGTTTTTCTGCTTTAAGATATTTATATATTTCAACATATATCATTATTACACTTCAATGTCAAGCATGACAAGCATGTCTGCATACTTTTTTCCCACCAGAATGAGCCATTACTTTGATGACAGACAAAAAATGAATTAAAGATCAGATGGAACTTGTCCGGTTCCTCAATGGGAGAGAGACAGAGTCTGAATGACAAAATGAGACCATATGCCCCTAGAGATTCGAAATGTATTTAAAATATGCAGATGGAACTGCAGTTTACCTGTAAACTGTCATCAACACCTTTAGAATTTGCAGCACATGCTATAGAGTGAAAATATCCTGTAACTGCAGCAACAACAAACTGTGCTGCGACATCAGGAAAACCTCTCATTGTATAATGAGACATCACAGCCGTATTAAACAGCGCCCACATGTGCCATGCCTTTGCCCAAGTATTTGCACACTGGGTGGCATTCCGGAATGCAGTAAGAATTTCTACAACAAAATTATCAGCAAGCAAAATCAGCAACAGCCATAAAATCAAAGATTAAAGTAATTAGTGTAATACTACCTTGTATAGAATCATCATCTAGTCCAGGAGAAAGGGCCCATTGCCAGGTTCCAAGTCTAAGGCATACACGAGCAAGAAGTGGCACACTTGAACTTCTACCATTTGACAAGCTAATTGGCTTGACAGGTTGAATAATAGGTGAAGATGAAAGCTCTCTAGACAAAACCTAAACGAGAGGATTGCGGTTCAACTATATAGGCAAACAAATATCAAGTGAATCATACCAAAGGCAGTGAGAAGTAATTTTACTGGAGGAAAATATCTTACTTGCAGCCTAGCAAAAGCTTCCTTGCGCTTAATATCCTCCCCAAGCGACCATTGATACGTCAAATATGCCAACATTACTTGAGGTGGCCCAGAATACCACCCATTTTCAGATGTCTCAGGATCGTACTAAGAAAAATTTAAAGTACAGTTGTGAGATGATGATTGTAGAAACTTGAAGCAATAGCAACCAAAAACTATTATTTAATATACATCTAAAATGGATATAAAACACTGACCTGTAAGAGCTTAACTAGAGTAGATCTTGCCTGGCTGACTCTCCCACTTTTCCGACAAAGAGAAGCAAACTTTAGCCATGTCTCAATATCTTCTGTTGGAGGTAGCACAAGGGCTCTAACGGCTAATACTGCTTGCCAAACCTACCAGATTGAAATATATATATATATATATATTTTTTTTTTTGTTTTGAATAAAATACGAACTTTTCAGTGATGAAATGAAAAGGAACAAAAATTTTTCAAGGATACAAACTTTCGAAAGTGTGAAAAAAAAGCATAAAAAACAAAAATACAGAATCTAAACAGAATAACAAGGCCAAATAAAAATATCCCAATTGTTAAAGATAAGGGAAAGGGAGTAATGAAAGAATGGCTCAGAAAGAGAACACCAGTGAGATGCTTTGAGTTTGCGGAAGAGAGACAATCAAACAAAGATCTTCTTTTACTCTTAAAAATCCCCGAGTTCCTTTCAAACCAGATTTTTAAGAGAAAACTCTTCACCATATTAATCCATAGAAGTCTTGCCAGAAGTCTTGCCATAGGTGACAAGTGTGCAACTCCACTTAACAATTGAGACAAATTTGCTTCAGCCCTCAAATAAAAAACCCAACTGATTTTGAACTGATCAAAAAGAGAAATCCAGCCTTGAATTTCAAGAGAGCAATGGAAGAATAAATGATCAATATCTTCCCCACTCGATTCACAAAGAACACAAAAAGAAGGAAGCAATGAAGCTGTAGGAAGTTTCTTTTGGATCATATCAGCAGTATTTAACTTTTTGAGCAGAATCCAAGAAAAAATATTAACTTTCCTTAGGCTTTTAGACTTCCACAAGGCTGTAAATAATTCCTTAGGCATCAAAGAGGAATTATACAATCTGCAAACTGAATTTACAGTAAATACCCCTGCAGGATCAATATTCCATACTCTTTGGTCCTCCTCATGAGTAATCAAAAAAGAGCTAATCACATGTAAAAGGCCAGCAAACTCTTGTAACTCGTCTTCCTTCAAACGACTTATCAAAATAATGTTCCATGAACCTGTGGCTATGTCCCAGAAATCAGCAACAAAACCATGAGGTAACAAGGAATGCTTAAACAATCTAGGAAAACTTTCCTTTAATGGGCTCAACACCATAAATGCTTTCCACCACTTGCCTCCAAATTGACTAGGTATCTTTGAGGGTGATAACCTCCTCCACACAAGAAAAAGGAACGAATGATCTGCTCCATGTCTTTCACTGCTTTGGCCGGTGCCTTGAATAAGGAAAAGGCATATATGGGCCTCGTTCGTTTCTTTTATTTTTTTTTAAATGCTTTACATTAAGATTTTTCTAAGGCACTCCAATTCGAGACCATATACTGTACATGATCACAAAAGGTTTCAAAGGAAGATGACTTATCTAAGAACAATCTAAAATTTCTCTCATTCCAAAGAAGCCAGGGCTCCTGCTCTACATGTGTTTCTCCAAAGAACTCTGGATTTGTGTTTCAACCAACAACCGGACATCAATTCTATTATACCATCTCCCACGATTTTGGGAGGTCACCTGACAAAGTCAAAACATCCACCAGAGCCCGGTGGATAGGACATTTTTGCTGCAAAGTACGCACATATCTAGGGACAATACTTGGTATGGATATCTCATTTGGATTCTATCCATAGTATTTAGACTGCCATGTGCCAAAGACCGGACAAAAAATTTTACTTTCTAGGGACCACTTCCTTTCCAAATCCAATTACTGAGATATCGATCCAAGAAGGAAGTATTTCCATGAAGAATACTGGAGGCTTTCACCAAGAAACTCCCCCAACGACTTAGGAATCCAAGAAGCATGATCTGAGACTTATCTAGGGTGGAAATTTTGGAGCCGAACTGTGAGATAATCCGCCCCACCCTTAAAGGAACAACTCTTGCCCTAAAAAATCTGGGAATTCCACTCAAACCATAACTTGGATAATAATTGATGTAGGCATTATAAGCCTTTATAGCCGTTAGCCTTTCTTTTAAAGCTGTTATGTTAGTTAGTCATTTAATTAGTTAGGCTTCGGATAAAAGATCCGTTAGGGAGGCTGCTTATAAAAGCCTTAGCCCCTGTTTTTCAAAGGATTCAATACTCAGAATTGTCTTATACTTGATATACATCAAATTTGGTATCAGAGCCCTAAAATCCAACCGTTTAGGACCTGATGGCCGGTAAGGGCACAGTCACTTCTGAAAAAGGAACCACAGGGAATCCCTTATCACCAAAGTCAACCACTAATCGCTTGTTGTTGGTGGAGGATTCATTGGGCGAAGTTCGAGCTAACGTCCAGAGTATCCATGAACTGCTCGAAAATCTGGGTTGACAATTGGAGTTGATTGCCGACGAGCAAGAACGATTGCGAGGGGACTTACATAATCAAGATACTACAGGGCAGGGAGCACAACATCAAGAACGACCAAGAAACCGATCTCCCACACCACCAAGGCCTTGAAATAGGGAAATCCGCAGAAGAAGATAGCAAGATTTACAACTTCGGATTCAAGATTCTGATTCTTTTGAGGAAGAGGATGATTTCTTTCGGGCCAATCCTAGGTTTGATCGGGAGGAACAACATCATAGAGGAGTTCAGACAGATTTTAGAATGAAGATTGACCTTCCTACTTTAAATGGTAAGGTTGATCTGGAGACTTTCTTGGATTGGGTCAAGAATGTCGAGAATTTTTTCAATTATACCAACACGCCAGACGACAAGAAGGTAAAATTAGTAGCGTTTAAGCTGCAGTCTAGGGTCTCTGCGTGGTGGGATAAGCTAGAAGTCAACCAGAGTTGCCTGGGTAAGAGACCAATCTACAGCTGGCCTAGGATGCTCCGTTTATTACGTGAGCACTTCCTTCCTCCAAATTTTGAACAACTCTTTTACCAACAATATCAAAAATGTCGCCAAGGTTCCAAGACCGTTGCTGATTACACTGAGGAATTCCACCGATTAGGTGCTCGAACAAATCTTGCGGTAATAGAGGATTATAAGATCGCTCGTTTTCTTGACGGCCTCCATGACGATATCCAAGATCAGATGGACAAACCTTTGGGCCTCCTCACTGATGCCATCCTGATGGCAACAAAGATTGACAAGAAAAAATCCAAGACTCCAGCCCGACGTTTCAAATGGGATAAACAGGCCAGTTCGAAATTTCCTTCTATTGATACTAACAAACCAAGTTTGTTACTTCTTCAGGCAAACCTGATGAGGGGGCAAAAGCTTTGCCACCATCTAAGCCTACCGACACTGTGGCCAAATGCGGTCCCAATACCTATGCCAGACCAACCCTTGGAAAATGCTTCCATTGTGGGCAAGTAGGCCATTTATCAAATTACTGCCCCCAACGGCGAGCTTTAGCAATTGTTGATGAGGATGATCAGTATGATCCCGAAGTTGACCAATCGGGGGATGATGATATTGACTATGTGGAACCCGATGAAGGGGATCCCCTCAGTCGTGTTCTGCAACGGGTCCTTTTGGCTCCCAAAATTGAACACAACAATCAAAGACACTCCCTGTTTTGTACACACTGCACCATCAACGGCAAGATTTGCAACATCCTAATTGATAGCAACAGTAGCAAAAATATGGTCTCTAAAAAATTAGTGGCTGCTTTAAACCTTAAGATTGATCCCCACCCAAATCCTTATAAGGTTTCCTGGATCAAAAAGGGTGGGGAAGTTACAATTCAGTCCGCATGTACCATCCCACTTTCTATTGGTAATCAGTACAAGGATCAAGTTGTTTGTGATGTTCTGGAGATGGATGCGTGCCATGTTCTGTTGGGCCGACCGTGGCAGTTTGATCTTCAGGCCATCCACAAGGGGTGTGAAAATACTTATGAATTCAATAGGATGGGTAAGAACATTGTTTTGCTGCCATCCAATGTGGAAACCAAAGGTAAGCGAGATACCCAAGGATCATCTAAACAATTGTTTCCTCTCATCAGTGGGAAAACAATCCTTAAAAAGGATGATTCTATCGTCTGGGCCTTAGTGGTTAAGGGTGCTTCACCTTTACAACCAACCCCCGCCAACCACCCTGCGGTTATGAACCTTCTGCGTGAATTTCACAACATCACTACTGACCCTACAGGACTCCCACCCTTACGAGAGGAGATATACAACACTGCATTGACCTCACACCCGGAGCCTCGTTACCACATCTTCCTCGTTACTGGATGAGCCCCAAAAGTATCAAATACTACACGAACAAGTAAACGACCGACTACTTAAAGGCCACATTAGACCAAGCCTTAGCTCGTGTGCTGTACCTGTCTTATTGGCACCGAAAAAGGATGGCTCATGGAGGATGTGTGTGGATAGTCGTGCCATAAATAAAATCACTATTAAGTATAGATTTCCCATACCACGGCTATCTGACCTCTTGGACCAACTCAGTGGCACTCAACTATTTTCAAAGGTGGGCCTCAAAAGCGGCTATCATCAGATCCGTATACGATTAGGAGACGAGTGAAAAACCACCTTTAAAACTAATGAAGGCTTGTTTGAGTCGCTGGTAATGCCATTCGGATTGTCAAATGCTCCTAGCACATATATGCAGCTCATGAATCAGGTTTGACGTCATTTTCTTAATCATTTTATTGTGGTTTACTTTGATGATATACTTGTTTATAACAAAACTGATCATGAACACTTAGAACACCTTCACACACTTTTTCAAACTCTCGGTGAACACAAATTACACATTAACCTAGCTAAATGCTTTTATGACAGCCGAAATAGCTTTCTTAGGATTTTACATTTCTTAATTTGGAATATCCATTGACCCATCTAAAGTATCCGCCATCCAAAACTGGCCTACCCCACATCAATCTGATATATCCAATGCTTTCTAGGATTAGCCTCGTTTTATAGGAAATTCATGAAACACTTTAGCTCTATTGCGGCCCCCTTAACTGACTGTCTTAAGAAAGGTAAGTTTTTTGGGATAACAACCAATCGATAAGTTTCCAGACTCTTAAAGACAAACTCAGCTCCACACCCGTATTATCCTCGCCCAACTTCTCCCAACCCTTTGAGGTAGCTGTCGATGCGTCAGGGATTGGCATAGGGGCAGTCATTTCTCAACAGGGTCACCCAATAGAATACTTTAGCAGAAAAAACACCCTTCTCACACTTCTGTCGGGCCATGTTATTGCCTTTGATCATATTCCATCAACTTATGAAAATGACAGTGACTTCAATGACATACGGAGGCAGTGTACTGAACATGTTAACCACAATGAATTCCATATCCTCGATGGATTTCTTTTTAAGGGTGATAGACATTGTATTCCACATACATCCTTAAGGGAAACCTTAATAAGGGATTTACACAGAGGAGGCTTGGCAGGCCACTTCGGCCGTGATAAAACCTAGGGCCTGGTTTCTTCTAGATTTTTCTGGCCTCAACTCCGTCGTGATGTCAATAATTTCGTCACACGATGCCGCATTTGCCAAACAGCAAAGGGACAATCCCAAAACACGAGTCTTTATACACCTTTGCCCATTCCTCAATCCATTTGGGGAGATCTCTCAATGGACTTTATACTTGGTCTCCCAAAACTCAACGAGGACATGACTCAGTTCTAATAGTGGTGGATAGATTTAGAAAAATGTCCCACTTTCTACCGTGTAAAAATCGTTCGACGCCATTTACATTGCTAACCTTTTTTTTTTTCAAGAAATTGTAAGATTACATGGCATTCCAAACACTATAGTTTCGGACAGAGACGTGAAGTTCCTCGGTCATTTTTGGAAGACCCTTTGGAAGAAGTTCGATACGAGCCTCAAATTCAGCACTACTAGCCACCCTCAAACAGATGGCCAAACAGAAGTGACAAACAGGACGTTGGGCAATCTAATACGTTGTCTTGGAGGCAATAAACCTAAGCAATGAGATCTAACCTTAGCACAAGCCGAATTCGCCTACAACCACATGCGAAATCGATCTACTGGGAAGTCCCCATTTGAAGTCGTTTACACTAAATTGCCTAGACTTACAGTTGACCTTGCTAATTTACCTACTTTTGTTGGTCTTAATCAGGAAGCAGAAGAAATGGCTGAAAGGAATATTGAGCTGCATAACGAGGTCACAAACAACCTTCAAAAAGCTACTGCCTCCTACAAAGCTGCTGCAGATACTCATCGACGGAGGAAAACATTTGAAGTCGGCGATTTGGTCATGGTCTATCTAAAAAAATCCCGTTCTCCCAAGGGTACTTATAACAAGCTGAGCAACAAAAAGATTGGGCCATTCGAGATACTCCAAAAGTATGGTGACAATGCCTATCGAATTAATCTACCAGATGAACTTCGCATTACACCTGTTTTCAATGTGGCGGACGTATATGAGTATCAAGCTGAGGATGCCTTCAGACAAATGTTTTAAAAATCGGTCAAGACTTACGCCTTGAGGCGCGCCTTGAGGCGAGGCGGCTACATCATGCCTCAAGGCTTACGCCTGTAACAAATAAAAAGAGGCGTACGCCTGAGATGGCAAAGGCGTAAGCCTCTGTGCATAAGCCTTTGAGGCTTAAAAGGCGTCAGCCTCAAATGAAAATGATCTTTGGCGGTGGTGGGGTGAAATTAATAAGGTGGTGTAATTAATAAGGTGGTTTAGTGCTCTGCTAGAAACATAATTGCCTTAGACATTTGTTCGATATAATATTTTAAACTTAAAATCTTATTATTCTATAATTAAATAGCAACCTAGACCAAACTAAAAGACAAACCTAGTTTGTATTTATTTGTACCATGAATAAAAATGTAAGCCAGTAGATTGACAGCAAGAAATAGTGGGTTAAATTTTCCTTTTCCTTCTCTTTCCCTCCTCTCCTATCTACTCTGTTTTGCTTTGTTTTTTCTTTTTTCTTTTGGTTATTACATACTGTATTAAGGATAGCAAGTTTTTCTTTCTTTCTTTTTTTTTTTTTTTAA
>NW_019104540.1:545623-564869 GCF_001995035.1 Momordica charantia | reverse complement strand
ATTACTCCAAATGATTGATACAAGGCTATATAAATAGCAGTCACAAAGAAGAAACTAAAAAGAAATTCTTGCCTATTAGGATAAGGAAATACTTACCTATTAAAACAATAAAACCCTAACCTAAATAAAATAGGAAACCTTTAAAATAAAATAAACTATAATTTAACACATTTTGTTGGGAATATATTGTATTATTTACATGCCAACAAAGAAAAAATCACTGGCTCCACTATCTTTAAGTTAAGTCCAACATATAGAACTACTTCAGTAAAATTTAAATTCCGAAATTTATTTTAGTTGCATGTTCTTTACAAAACAATGAACAACTCCCCAAGTGTCAAGAGCATATTTAACTGATAAATTAATGTATATCTTCATCATTAGGTAAGGTAGCAGTATTCACTCTGATCACAACTGCTCCATCATTCTTGCAAATGACATTGAGAATAATCAACTTATTCGTCCATGATATCAGCTAAATAAGGTTGCAAGCCTGCATACAAGGCATCTAATGCAAGATATGGAGCAAGACATCGAAACAGAGCAAGACATAATTTTTTGAAATGAGATGTCAAAGTCACAAACCTAACATGGCATCCAATACAAGATGTGGATTTGATGCTTGTGATGCTTTGGCAGTATATGCCTTAAGAGCATCTTCCCAGCGTTGCAGTTTCTCATACCTTAAAAATAGCAAATAAGGTGAGTTATATTCCTTCTATATCCACAAAATTTAGAACTAGCATTGATACATCACATTGTTTAAGAATTACAAGAGCATGGAAGAAGGGAAAGTAAATGAGTTCCAAATAATAGAGAGACGAGGGGAAAAGTGGTCATCCGTAGGAAATGAGTGCTTGATCCCATCCTGTGTCGAGAGAGAGAGAGAAAGCATAGGAACATTCAATCTTACGTGAATGCTCTATTACCATCACTATAGGCACTCTACAACTACCCAAAAACTTAAATCCTATCCCACAAACATTTTCTAATTTCTTTCATCAACCATTATTATTTAATAAAATTAATAAACAATTCAGTAATACCATTTTAAAGAAAAAAAATTTAATCTGCTAATTTCGATTGATAATTACATATTAAATTTAATTAATAGATATTGATAATATTAATCAATACATTGGTTTTAATTGATAAAATTATTAAAGCCTAGTTATTTTTGTTATAAAAAAGAAAAGAAAAATTAAAGCTTATGCAATAAATAATTTAACTACAACTAAATGATTATAAAGATGTAAACAATTAAAAATAATAGATAAAACATTTTTACCCCCTACTTAACTTATTGAATCAATATAAACTTATATCTTTCATTTTATCAAATTAAATCCTAAATTTAAACTGAGTTTCAAAACCAAATTAGGTAATAACAATAAATCACACAATTCAATCAACAAAAGACTCAAAATAAAGCTTAAAAAATGGCTAAACTCAACGATAAAAATTCCCTAAGTATAAGCTGTTAAAGTATTGAAAATGGATTAAATTTAAAGTATTGAAAATGGATTAAATTTACCAAACCCATCAGCTTAAGCTTTTGGGTCAATTGATGATTGATTTAACATGGTATCATATAGGAGGTTCTCAGTTCAAGTCCTTGTAATGTTATTTTTTCACCTATTAATATTGTTAACAAGTGGTTAGACCTTGTGCATCACCTATTAATATTGTTAACAAGTGGTTAGACCTTGTGCAAATTTACAAACCCACAAGTGAGGAAGAGTATTAAAGTATTGATACCAATGAAGAGTTCGTTTTTAGTAACCAAAAAAAAAAAAAAAGATTAAGTTTACCGTTAGCTTAAATTAAGGTAAGAAAGTGCTTGAACTCGACACCAAAACGCCTAAATGAGGTAAAAAATAACATCCAATATAGCTACAAAACAAATATGCATGAGAAAAACTAGCAACAAATGTTCAATGGGACGGATTTGGAATTTTAATATTAAATTTGACTTTCCAATCCAAGTACAAAAAGAAAAAAAAAGTCAAAATTATTTATTTCATACCTTTTCAATTTATGTATTTACTCAATTAATTTTAATTCATAAAATTAAATATAACCAATTTAAATAATTCTTATTTAATAAATGATTAAATTTATAAACTTAGTTTTAGGAATTAACATTAATTAATATTTAAAATTATTTACTTCATTAATTTTAATACATAGATGTATATTAAATAAATGCAACATTTAATTAATATTTTTAATTTATGAAAGTATATTGAATCAACGTGATCAACATTTTTAAAGTAGAAGTAATTAATAACTAATAGTTAAAATAAATTATTTAAGTTTGATGAATCAAAATTAATTTGTACAGTTATAATTATTAAACTTCAATAATAAAAATACTAAGGTAATAAACTTGGATACATTTTATCCTACAGATATCTCATTATCATACAAACTTTGAACGGCCCCTCAAGGAATTTTTATTTTTTAAAAAATTATATGTATTTTTTTATAATCTCTAACATCAAAGGGATGGAAATTCGAAAGTGAAAACCAAAAATAAAAAATTGAACGTTCAAAATTACCAAGACTCTTTCAGCTGAACACCCAGATGTTGTTGAGCATATGTCAATATTCCAACAGCAGCCTAGAGAAAGCAAACATGGATCACTAGAATGGCAATAAATATTTCATAACAGACAGAAAAGATTAAAGTAGACACTCGACCACACCAAATATCAGCCAAAATCATATTCTAAGAAAGACAGCAAATTGGACAACAAAAAGTTAACCTCGTGCTGGTGCAACTGATTGTTAATATGAATAAGTGCTTCAACTACAGCAACCGGATTAGCATCCATCTTTTTGGACCTTGCGCCCTCAAATTCCATTTCTTTGTAATGCAGAGCTTTAGCAAATGCACGACACTGCAGAAATTCTCACAATAAATTATCTATCAGTTCCTCTCAACGCTATAATTTCAGATAACGATAACATAGAAACAAAGAGTTTACTTTCTCCGCAAGAGCACCAAGGAGACGAATGTCAATAGGAAGAGGCTTCTCGTCATGTTCCATGAACTCTGCCTGCAATAATATTCAACAGATTCCATAACACAAACAATAAAAATAGAAGATAGAGTTTAAGTGAGATAACTTTGAATTGCTACAGCAAAAACACATTACAATGTTACGAGCAGTTTACAGCCAAAAATGAAGAATTCAGGAGATCCTTAAACCTCCAACCATAGGTGGCTGAATACAAAAGGTTTTTGTCACAGCTTGGAGTTCACCCTTCAATAAGTACTTAACTATTTTATCGTTTTCGCACTTACAGTTATAAGATGTTTATGAACGTCATGAAATAAGTGAAGTATGCATACCCACATGATTTAACTGCTCAAATTAAACAAAGATCATGCTTCTGAAACAAACCAGGTTAAGAAGTGTAGCCAAAATTTCAGGGGGAATATTTGGGGAGGAAAATGCCATCTCCAAGCTCCGAACTAACTGCTTCTGACTTGTCTCATTTAGTTGTGCCCAACAGCTAACAAAACCAGCTGCAAACAACTCACGCCCAACAAAAGGCTGCCAGTACCTTACATCAGAATCAATTTTATCAAGGTATAAATCCGAACGAATGCTATAGACTAACCTGCAACTGTGCAAGCCTTGCACAGGTCCGTAATGCAGGAGAAGGTGATTCCTTTAGAAGCTCGATGCTGAAATGCCTCATCCATTCAGCCCAATCTTCTTTAGTACTTCGCTGGGAAGCCTCTCCAGCAGTGCGCAATCGACCATCATTAACCTATACAAAACTGTTGTTTCAAAAGATACGTACTATTTGGAATCTTAGGGAAAAAGAGATGACAAGATCCACGTATCTGGAAACATTGGCACAATGACGATGAAGTTACAACATGAAAGCATGCAAGTGTGAGAAGTCTTGAGCATATAAAGAGGAAAATAGATTTCTTTTCTTTATTTTAACAAGAAGACAGCAAATACAAATACAAAATATAAATACAATGAATCTACGGGGAGATACAAATGCATCCAATTGGAACAAATAAGACTAGGAAAAAAATTCACAAATTTGACTAGGAAAATAGACGATTACAATTTGTTGTACCCCTACATCTACAAAGAAAGCACCATCAAATTATTTAACATACGATGGAAAGGAAGGCATAAAGGTTTAATTTTATTTTTCTTCACTTCGTGATGGTTAGCTAAGTTAGTTGTTCCAGAGAAATATGTTTACTTCTTTATTTTATAGGATTAGTCATGCCGTTTTTGGTTTCTTTCTTTCTTTCTTTTTATTCTAACAAATATTTTGTCTCCTTTGCTACTTTCCCATTCCTTATCTAAAAATATAAAAAAAAGGATATTAGTGTAAATCAACTAAATTAACAGTGGCTTGCCAATAGGACAAATTAAACGTGCATCGACTTAACAGTAATAATAATGGGAAATGAAAATCAATTTTTTGTTTCCATTGTGTTGAGAATCCCCATTGATTCATTCCTCTTAGGACGTTAGCAATGATATTCCTACTTTCCCACTTTAACTATGGTCTCATCACCTATAAAGCACGGACACTCCAAAATAGGAGGAGTGTCTGTGTCAGACCTGCGTCGGACACATGTCCGACATGCAATTTGAAGTGTCTGATTTTTTTTTCTGGTTAAATTTTGGACACGGCATGGAAACGCTTGTGTAAAGATTTTGATTCATAAGTCCACTTTTAGAAGCCCAGCATACATTTTAAAAAATCAAACTTCAAAAACAAAAACTGAAAATCATTTAAACAAAAAAAAAGCCCTAATTTTAGTCTAACCAGAGACGACAAAAACACAAAGCAAAATGAAGAAGGCCCTACACCCACCATCGAAAACAAAGCGGTAGGATTTGCCTTTGCCGCTGCCGAGATTGCAGCAGTCAAGACTACTCTTCGTGTTCGGCCAATCAATTTGTACATTTGTGTTTTGCCACCTTATTTTTTTTTTGTTCCTTATTTTTGTATGAATTAAATAAAAACTAAAGTAGAATATGTTCAACTAAATTACGATGCATCTTCAACCCAATCATCAAATTCAAATTCTTCCCTAGACTCGGCCTCTTCTAATATTAAGGATGATTCAAAACCCGTTCGATAATATGTGAATAAAATTTAAAAATTAAGTGATGGGGGTGGGAATTTTTCGTGGCAATGTAACTTTGGTTGTGCCATAAAAAAGAGCCCCCATCTTTTTATCCTTATTCTAATCTTATAGTTTATGTTTTATTAGAGAGTTTACCATTTTTTTAAAACTTATATAGGTACTTAGTGAAGAATGGCTTGCAGCGCATCAAGATGTGGAACTAACACAAGAGCGAATGAAGTGTTTGAAGAGACATTTCAGTACCCCAAAGGATCATGCAAAAGTGAATGTAGAATTTGTAAATTTTTCTACACAATCTGGATATTTTGCTGATTATGTTTCTATCGCTGAGAAGCATCTTTTTTTTTTTTTTTTTGACAAGAAACAAACTTTTAATTGATAATAAGAAAGAAAAAAGTTCAAGGATACAAGCTCCCAAAGGAAGCGAAAAAAGAATAAGAAAAACAAACAGAACATAGAAACCAAAAACCTATGAAATAGATGAGATCTGAAGACAAATAATAGATACTCAAAAACTGTTATCAATAAAGCTGGCCAATTCAAAAGGACTGACTGCTGAGGAGGAAACCAAAACAATCACTTAACACAAGCTGATCACCAGAGGAAAAGAAACTGAAACCTCCTTCCACCAAGAGAAGACACAAAAACGATAATATCTCAACCCCCAAAACAGCTGCAAAGCAGAACCAACCAAAAACTTGTTGCCCATAATTAAAGTCTACCTATTCAATGATTGGACTAGGGTAAGGCCTACATCTTCAAAATATTTAAAAAAAACTTTGATTATCTGCAAGAAGCTTTTTCGACAACCAACATCTGCTCCCGACGAGGAAAAGGAATGGAATCCATTTTTGCAGAAGAGTGTAATTGGTTATCCTTTGTAAAAAGTAAATTAAATTCCTCTGTTAGGGAAACCTCTGATAAATCTTTATTAAAAATCCTTGCTCTAACCATCATGAGATGACTCAAGTGGTCAACGAGGGTCATTGTAAATAGCAAAGGACTTAGAGGGAATGGGCTTAAACCATGTGACCACCTACCTAGGATTTAATATCCTACGAGTTTCCTTGTCAACCAAATGTAGTAGGGTCAGACGGTTGACCCGTGAATAATCGAGGTGTGCGCAAGCTGGCCCAGACAAACGGATATCAAAAAATAAAATAAAAATCTCTTGCTTAGAAGGTGTTAAGGTATCCATGACAACTGACGTTCTGGTTGATGCAGTCCTAGTTTTAACCCTGACATACTACCGCCTAGGACTATTATTGCTCCCCTACCAATTCTTTTATTCTAGCAAAAAGAATGACTTACTGAGGTTTCCAACAAAGGAAAGAGGAGGGTTCTAGAAGGGTGTTTCACCTCTCAGCCATGGTATCATCATTCAACAAGTGAGCAATCAAATTTACATATCAAGGATAACGTTTTGTCTGATGATGAAAAAGATTTCAATGTTAGTGTCAGTGAAGATTCAGCAGAATGTTTTCCAAAATAGGAAGAACATTTGGACTGCCCTCTACATTTTCAGACCTAACTTCAGATTCATTTTCTCTTTTATCATATGAAAACCCTTGAAAAGGTTCTTCATCTGACAATAACAAATGAAGCCTTTGAACATCTATCGCATTTGAAGATCTTGCAACCAACATCTTACTGGAGATCGAACTCTGTTGTTTCTCAAAACTCTAAACCTCCTTCACACGAACTATAATGCTGCCAAACTGTTAATTTTTATTTATGCCGATAAAAATCCACATTAGTTCTCTTCTACCTGAATCAGAGCTTCTGAGCCATCCAAGGGATTTAAGGTTTCATAGGAAATCTTCTTTAAACCACCAAGTTAAACTCCTATTTCTTCAAAGCATTGCTTATTCCAAAAATTTAATGGTAAATCACAAATCTTTACTTAGCAAGGCAATAACCAGGGAAGAATAAGACACAACAATTGAGATCACAAGTGAGTTTACTAACAGAGATCATATTAAAAGAAAATTGTGGTAAATTTAAAACAGATGTTAGTGAAAGGGATGTGGAAAGATGAACTGTGCCAAAGCCAAGAATAGGAGAAGTTGTGCCATTTGCTATGGTAACATCAGGCAAAGATGCAGATGGGAAGAACTTAGCAAATAAGTTAGGGTTACCTGACATATGATTTGTCGCACCAGAGTCAATGACCCATTTTGATGTGGAGGAAATAAGACATTTACTCGTGTTACCTAACTCAGCGATGGCGGTAATCGGATTAGAGGACGATGCCGTCAATGACTCTTGATACTATTGGAACTTAGCAAATTCTCCCGCAGGAATTGTAACTAACTTACCAGCATTATCAGGAGTAGATGCAACATGGGCAGACTGTGTTTTCTGACTTTTCAATAGCTTTCTACATTCTCGTTTTGTATGACCAGGCTTATGGCGATAATTGCAAAAAATAATATCTCCTGAATTTGATTTTGGAGCACTAGAACGTTGAGCGTTCGAAGTCGTGGAATTCCCTTGGTAGGTATTACCTCTGTTTGCATTTGTACTACGTCTAACCAAAGCACTATTAGACTGAGATGACAAGACGGGTTGTGACTTCTTAACGCGAAGTACTCGAGTGTATGCCTCCTCTAAAGCTGGAATTTCCGAACCAGAGAGTAATTGGTCTTTGGCCACATCAAATCTAGGTGGAAGACCAAGAAGAAAACTGATAACTGCTAGTTGTTCGYGTTGGGCAAGCCGAACTTTTGCATCATTACTATCTGGGAGTAATGCATTAAACTCTGCATAAATTCGTTTGTGTTCCATAAAGTAATTTGTAAGAGATTGGTCACCAAACTCAGGTTGGTAGAAGCGCTTGCAGATTTCAAATATTTGACTAATATTTCCTTTTCCAGAATAAAGGAATTCTAAATATTTAAGCAACTCTTTAACATACTCACATTCATTGACCAAGCAAATAATGTCATCCTCGATCGAATTCTTGATCTGCAGAACCAGTCGAGCATCATCCCGCAACCAAGCTTTCTTGTTCTCATCCTTAGACGGATCCTCAGTTATGTAATCGTCCATATCAATACTTCGCAAAAAAAGACGAACATTGATTTTCCATGAAGAATAGTTTGATCCATTCAACTTGTGTTCTGTGATTGTTCATATCATTGGGATCACCTCAGAAGTTACGATTGATTTCTTCTCAGCCATAACAAACAAGCGAACTTATTTGAACAAAACGACAAAACCAGACCAAATCACCCGAACCAAACAAAATAAATGAATCAAACGGTTGGAACCAAATCGGATTAGGTGTTTTCTGAAACCAGAAACCCCAAGTGCTCCCCCACGACAACCAGAGGGGCGAAGGCGATTGGCGGTGACAAAAGCGCACCGCGACGAAGGTGCGAAGGACGGCGAGACGAAACCCACGAATAGGATTTGGAAAAACAACTGGCAAATCAACATCGGCGGCGGTCGGCGGCAGCGGTCGGCGGTGATTTGTGTTGGATAGCAATGAACAAAACCCTAAGGCACAAAACCCTAATGGACAAGAAACTTGGCTGTGATACCATGTAGAGACTAAGGTTGGAGAGAATCCAATATAATGTATTCTCATTATTAAAGTCTATATATATAGACAAATATACAAGGTTGACCTAATCCTATAAGGAGAAAGTAAATGACAAATTAATATTAATACAATAATATAAAATATACTAATATATACTCTAACAACCTCCAAAGCATTCCACCACTTCTTGCCGTGATCTTCAAATCTCCATCTCTCTAGCTTCAAATGGAACTCTCCTACCTTTCGCCACAAGTCATTAACCCACTTTAAGTTCAACAATCTACCATCGTCAAACCTTAAAACCCTTTATCTGCTAAAAACAGGTTAAACTGACAGTCTTAAGAGAACTTTTCTTTTAGAGCCACAACTATATCCTTCCAACCGTCTAAGGCACAAAATTTCGTGATGACCATCATGTTGTTCCAATCTATCCCAAGACTTCAGAATCCTTCCTAACCCAAAATTGTTTTAAAGGACCTAAAGAAGAAGCCTCCTTATTCTCCATCAATAAAGTGTCCACCCTACCTTGAGAAGCAACCTTACCTTTTAGGGTTTCAGAGTGAGAAGGCCCAAAAATACCTTGCTGAGGTCCTTTCACAGTAGAACGAATCAAACAAACCTTCAGCATATCCCAAAATGCTAATCAACCACTTTTCCTTGGTCCTGCAAAAATAACAAGCTTTCTTCTTCCCCCAGTTGAAGGCCAAACCACGCATTAAATTCTACTCCTTTGGATAACTCTGAATTTCCTCAATCTGCAAGTACCGAATTCAATTCTTTCATGTGCGAAGAAGTATTAGTGCTCTGGTAATTGCAGTAATTCAACCAACCGATTTTCAAACCAAGATAAATGGCCAAATTTGAAAGGCAACACCTCCCAACACATATCTTCCATATTAAAGCACTCATCTTCAACCCAAATGCAAAAAAGCCTATTCTCAACAACAACCGATTTCCATGTAAAAATAACGCAAAAAACACAAAGCTGCACTGTATTGAATCTTGGCGGCGGAACCCTAGGCGCTAAACCTTTGTCGGTGATGGCGAGCAGTAGTGATAGAAGACCTACCAAGTCAGCGGACAGCGGAGAAGAGTGATGGCGAACCCTAGGCGGTGGCGCCTGAACCCTAGGAAGCGACGGAGAAACACGACGACAGATGGCAGAGGCTGGGTTGGGAAGGGGCACAAGACAAACCCTAGCGCGGCCCACGAAAACGACCTACAACCCACGAAGGATGTCGGACAGGAACACCAAAGCGGCGAGTCATAGCTGCTGGAGAGAGCGGAGAGGCCATAGGGTTAATTTCAAGTACACATTAAACTTAGGTTCCTGATCACGAGAAAGAAACAAGATAACTATATTTCAATATTAAAAAGACGTTACAATATCGATAGCCTTTCGAAAGGACTATCTCTCTCCCAATAACTATGCCAAGTTCCTCACCTTAAACTATTCTCCAAAAGATCTGTTGAGAAGCATCTTATAGATCCTAAAAGTTGGTGGGTGTTAGAGTATATATATATATATATATATTAGTATATTTTTATTCTTGTATTGATATGTATTAATTTATCGTTTACCTTCTTCGTATATGATTAGTCATTTACCTTCTTCTAACAGGATTATGATTATTTCCAATTCACAACTTTATTTCAAGTATATCTCATTCTCATTTCTACCCTACTTTTCTGATCATATTCTCAGGCATACGGGGAACAGATGCTCTATTTCAATTGTCATAGCACTAGAACACCATCCATTTTAAATTGCACAGACATAACGAACTAGAGATATCTACATTACAAGACTGTTAACTTTTTGCAGGAGCTCAGTTACATTATATACCAAAGCAACGAAACAGAACCAAATCATGTGACAAATACCTGGTGAGCCCTAAATTGTTTATGCACATCCGACCTATCTTCGTAAGGGTCAATGTCAACATCATTTAGAGGATCACTAATGACTTCCACAGGAAATATCCTACTCAACCGTTGAGCAGTTGTGCTCCCCAAGATCAGTGGCTCTCGTCTTCGTAAACGCCCCTCAATTTCCTCAAATTCTTTATGCTGATAAAAAGAAACATTTGCTTATCTTGCTCCAAATACAATTAACTACAATATCATAAATAAATTGAAATGTTGTTGGGAGAAGAGGCAAACCCGCAAGCGATGTTTCAATAAAAGCTTGTGTATCGATGAAATAAAAACAGTGAAATCCTCCCCAAGGGCCTGGGCTAAGCAACAAAGAGCATCAACAGCATCTTTTTGGAGTTCATCGTTCTTCCTGGACATTAAAATTTAAAAAACAAATAAAGGATTTACATTAAAATTAAAAAAAAATGAAGTATTGATGAAACGTGGAAGAGAAATGAGTGAACAAAGGGCAGGAATCTGAAACTATAATTAGATTCAATATTTCCAAAGTATCAGACAAATATTACCATCAAAACATAAATAGCCCTTCAGATGAAATAGCTATATTACAACATAGATACAACATTTTAATAAGTTATTTATCAGATAAATAACATATTTTACTCAAAACTGGGCACAACACAGATTCCTTTAACTTACTCACTTTTTGTATTATTTTTATTTTTATTTTTTTTATAAACAAAATACAAACTTTTCATTGATGAAATGAAAAGGAACAAAAATTGTTCAAGGATACAAACCCTCGAAAGAGTGAAAGGAAAGCATAAAAGTTAAAAAGATGCAAAAACATAAACCGTAAGCATAAAACAGAGTCCAATAGGCAGCTAAATAGAACAAATAAAAATATAAAACACAATTAAGTGCAACAAAATTAATTTTATTTAAAATTGAAAAGTATTATAAGAATAAAACTTGTACAGGAAGTAGATTGGATCAGATGAATCAGAGAAGAAATGAATCTAGGCTGACACCTGGGGCATCACGTGCCAATGAAGATTCTTAGAGAAATTAAACAAGCAACCTTTGGAAATCCAAAAAGAGGCTGCAAAAAGAACTCCTCAAATCCCACGAAAACCACAAAAAAGGACAAACATAAAAGCTGTCCAAGGAAAAAACGTGAGAAGGTATTTTGGAATAAAAGCTGCTTGGAAAACCGAAGCATCATAAATCAATTATATCATGAATAAAGATGAAATCTGCCATGAGACTTTTTGTCCTCTCATTAATACCCACCATGCACCATGCAGCATTAAAGTCTACCCGTTGAGAACTTGAGGAGACATGCCCCCACCGAACCACCTTGATAAACCAAAAGATTTGTCTTGGATAATGGGAGATGTATTTTTTTTAAACAAGAAACAATTTTTCATTGATATATGAAAAGGAAAAATATTCAAGATACAAAACCCTCAAGTGTGTGAAAAAAGAAAAGAAAAGAGAGAAGAATAGAAAAATAACGAATAAATATCGCAACAAGAGCAATACAAGCTCAAAAGTGATTACAACATTCTAAAATAAAACTCAGAAAAACTGCTTGCTGCCGAGCTTGGGAAATGAAACTAATTCCAGGGCCAACAACCGCATGAGGGAATAACCTTCCTTAGCACCCAGAGCGAAGACCAAAGTTCAAAAAGAACCAAGTAGAAGTTAGGGCACAAGAACAGACCGCAGCTGAAATGCTAGTAAGGAGAAAACACCAAATACTAAGCCTCAATGTTGTCTTCAAAAAGCCTCCATATATAAACCACTAAATGTCAAACCATGGAGAAAGACTTTGAAAACCTCATCAACCAACCAACCGAACTAAAACTACAAAGCTCACGTTGGAGAAAGACTTTGAAAACCTCATCAACCAACCAACCGAACTAAAACTGAAAAGCTTTAAAATATGCAGAAGGCATAATTGAGAACATTTCCAAGATTTCGAACAACTTAAAACTCAGAGAACAGACTCAATTGGGACAAGGGAATCCCCATTTCTTCAAAAAAGGAAGGAGTGCTTGTTTGCTGTGGGAGAACGGGTTTCTCATCTTCTTTTTGCTCGTTAAATAAAGATTGAAAACCGTACGCAAAAGAATGCTTGGAAAAGTCCTCAACCAAATCTGTATTTAAAAATACACCCTTCAAGAACCAAATCTGTCTGTTGAAGAAGAAGGTGAAAGGTTGCTGCTTAGCGAAATCCACCCAAAATACTTTGATTTTTCAAAAAAGAAAAAAGTCTGCGTTAAGACTTTTCATTTCTCCAAGAATCCACCAAGAATGAACTCCCATGACAGCCAAAATCAAGAAGCAATAATGGCTGGAAAATGGGCATACGAACAACCATGTATTGAACAAAATATCTTGATAACCAAACTGGTATAGCCTAAAGCTGTCCAAGAATCCATAATGGAAATTTGACAATAATGATGTACCAATACAAAGCCCAAAAGCCTCTATTTATAGAAGAATTAAAAACTAACTAATTATTAGGAAAACTAAAACAATTAAACCAAAAATATAAAACTAACTCACTACATCAGTTACCCTCCATCCTAAAAAAAACTCATCCTCGAGTTTAAAAAGAATACAATGGAGGCAGGATTGTTGTTCCAATGCTTCTTCTTTCGATGGTTTGAAAAAACTTGAACCGAAAACGTTGTCTTGAGTCCGTCAAAACACGTGCACTCGATGAGGGATTCTTTCAAGATATAAATTTGCATATAGGTCCTGCACCATGGTTAACAACTCATTCAAACGAAGAAGAAATCATATAGCTTCCCCTCTGGACAAATTCTGAGTGGGTTTATTGAGAATAAAAGCTTCCTTGCTATTGTCGACCATTTATTTTCTTCCAATCACACATTCCATATTTATTTCCATATACAAATTTCTTTCTTTTGGCTTTGCATATTGATCATATTCTGAAATCTCCCTTGTTTTCATCCCATTGAACCCACTGTCGTCATTCGAAGAATTTAAAGGTTGATATGGTTGTCCAACAGCATTTGAATCTTGAAATATAACAACATTGGCAAATTCAATGGGGTACAACTTATTCAAATGGTGAAAAATTAATTTGGCTGGATGAGTTTGTTCCTTATCTTTTGCCTTCTGAATTTCTTGTCCCATCTGTAAGCTTTCTTGAAAAATTAAAGAACTGTGCTCATTAACATCTGGCATTTCAGCTTCAAAGAACATCGTAGCCAAAGAAAAAGGAGAATCATTCTCTGATCTTATCAATTCTTTATCAACATCATCTTCCTCATCAAAATATTTTTAAAATTTAAGAAAAAACTCCTCTTCTTGTCCAATTGCTTCAATCTGACAAGGGTTCTGGATTCCGTAATTTCTAAAATCAATATACAAGGTATAACTTGAAGCAAATTTGAGTTACCTCTTGCATCCTCTGAAATTTTCATTGGTCTTATGCAATATTTTGAAGTGTCTTCACTATCTTAGTGGCAAAATCTTCTCTTTTTTTTCTTTGATAAGAAACATCAAAAAGGTGTATAGATAGAGGGAAGAATCCCAAAGAGAGACAGCCTAAAGGCAGAGGATAGAGAGAACCCTCCCCAGAGAACTAAACAATCAAGGCTTTCCAATCATGTAGGATGAGTTGGAGGCTATAATTACAAAAAAAGACTTCTTGTGGGAAGAAATCCACCACGAAGCAACTTGCTTAATATTCACACAAAAAGAATCTAACAATTTCGAAATATTCTCAAAAATCCGGTTGTTCCTCTCTTTCCATAAAAGCCAAAGAAGAGCTTGGGCAGCACACTTCCATAAAACACCAGCTTTTCCTTTGAGGTTAGATCCCCCAAAACGCTTGGAGATAAAGTCTTCTATTCTCCTAGGAAGACAGAAAGAAAGATCCAGTTGAGAAGCAATAAAAGACCAAGCCTTTGTAGCATAGGAACAATGAAGGAAAAGATGGTCCACCACTTCTTCATCCCTTAAACACATGCTACAGACCGAAGGAGAGAGAACCCACGAGGGACATTTCCTTTGCAACTTGTCTGCTGTGTTGAGGCCTCTGTAATACAGGTTCCAAAGGAAAAACTTAACTTTCTTTGGAACTTTGAAATGCCAAATCTGATTTGCCATGGTCGAACTTAAGATAGAGGAAGGAGAACTCAGGGCCAAAAATGTGGATCTAACCAAAGACATCCCAGAATTATCTGCTTTCCACCACAATCTGTTTCTGCCTTGCCCAATGGCCACCCCCTCTATCTTTTCAGAAAAAATCCCCCATCTGCTTACCTCCTTCTTGAAAAGATTCCTTCTAAAATCCAAATCCCCAGTTGAAGATTCTGCCGACCAACACTCGGCTATTGTAGCACTTTTCTTTAAGGAAAGAGTGTCGATGTCCGTAAAAGAAGCTGCAAGGGGAACACTGCCAATCCAGGCATCCTCCCAAAAACAAACTGAATTTCCAGAAGAGACTTTGAAGAGAGACAGCTTGTTGAAATCCCTTCTCAAACCTTGAATATCTATCCAAGGTCTACAGAAGAACCTTTAGCAGGCTTAGGTAGCCAACCAAAGGGCTCTTCTCCATAGATAGCTGCTATGACTTTCCTCCAAAAACTTCCTCTCTCTGTCGCAAAACGCCACAGCCATTTCATCAGCAAAGCCTTATTCCTCTTAGCCAAAGACCCGATACTGAGACCTCCCTTTGCATGCGGAAGAGCTGCCCAAGACCATTTCACCAAGTTTCCGATCCGTCTTGAAGAACCCCCATTCCAGATAAAATCTATCATCAGTTTTTCCATTGAATTAACCACTACCATCCATTGAATTAACCACTGTCATCGGAGCTTTTAGGATTGACATAAAATAAATGGGGATGCTATTGAGGCCAGATTACCTTAAAAATTAACAAGTTCTTCCATTTTTGTAACCGCTTATGCATTTTGTCAATTTAGTGGCAAAATCTTCTCATCTTGGTTAAGGTATCGATTGGGTGTTTTTCTCCAATTGTTGTTGTTGGGAGTTTTGTACAAGAAGAAAGAAAAATTCCACAGCTATTATTTGGAGTTTCAATGGATTCCCCAAAGAGTTACGGAGGTTTTCGAACAAATTTTCTGGCACAAAATACCTCTGCTCTGCGTGAAATTGATTTAGTGAAATTTGTACAAACTCCAAGATTGTTGCTTGAACTTTCTTGTCGCTGAAACTTTGCATAATATTGGTTCTTGATTAAAGATTGACCTTCACAATTAATTCCAAACTCATATTCTGACTCGTTTGAATCCTCACCAACTGATGGGTAATGTCGTTGATCATAATAGTAGCAAGATTTTGACTGAGATATATGATTCTTGTGAAATTCTCGACCCAAACGTCTCTTGATTTTATCCAAGAATTCATATTCTTCAAAGTCTCTTCCTTGAACTTGACGGTATTTCTTTCTTGTACCCACCGACTCTTGTACAAATCCGTGAAAATGTGAACTATAATTAGAAAATTGAGATCGCAATCGGGCTGAAGAAATATACTCAATATCTTCCTCAGAGTTGCTTGAATCAATATCCCAATCTTGATTTCCATTGTTTTCCATTTCTTACTCACTTGAATCATAATCCCAATCTTGGTTTTCCTTGTACTGTTGGAATCTCGATTTTCTTTCTTGTACCCACCGACTCTTGTACAAATCCATGAAACTGTGAACTATAATTAGAAAATCGAGATCGCAATCGGGCTGAAGAAATATACTCAATATCTTCCTCAGAGTTGCTTGAATCAATATCCCAATCTTGATTTCCATTGTTTTTCATTTCTTACTCACTTGAATCATAATCCCAATCTTGGTTTTCCTTGTACTGTTGGAATCTTTGTCTTTCTCGTGCATCATATCTCCAATTGCACATGTTTCTAGGGTCGTATTTCTTCGTTCTTGAAAATCTTGTACTGGGATCTTGTTTGTAAAAATCTCGTTCTTGGTCATCAAAGTACTGTTTTCTTCTTACTTCTTGAAAAGAGGGTACTCTAAAAAGTATCCTCTTGTATTTTGGTGTGGGCTGGTGAATAACGAGCACAGTGTTGTGGGCATGCTTGTCCAGGGTGTGTTACCCATGGCCGCATGTCCAAACCATCCTCACCACTCGCTTTCCTTTCATGTCTTTAAAGCTTTCTAGTGTAATTTTCTTGTATCGKRKTTTTGGGGTTGTAGGTGGAWTTTGGCCGAGCGGCTTTGGAACTAGGTGTGTATTAGTAAGATATGTAAGCACGCCAAATTTCAAGCCAATMGGAGTTCACACGGGCCCTGTAGGCCACCGAGTGACTCCTCGCCACTTAGGACGTCTACACCTGCCACACCAAAAATGCCTTATAATGTACCTTAGGGGGGACCAAGTAGTCATCAAACCTCCCCCCGACCAAGTGTTGTATACTTTCTTGCAATCAAAGCTTTCTTGCATCCAATGTCTACAATGCTTGTTTTAAAGATGTTTTCAACTGTTTTTCTCTCTCACGTTTTCTAAAACCAATTTTCTCCTAAAACGTGAGCGGAGGCTAGACCCACGACCGAGATTGTCCGCAACTTACAGTTTTTCCCGGCTGACTTGCTCGTTTGAGCTAGAGCAAGTGCCGAACAATCGCTCGAGCTGCTTTAAAAAGGTGCGATTGTGACAAGTGGTATCAGAGCTTAGTTAGCTCCTCGACCCGAAAAAGTCCGGAACCATGTCGACGACAAAACAACTGAGCAAGTCGCACGTCGACCGACTGGTAGAGATAGAAGAACAACTTCTCTACCTAAGAGAAGTCCCTGATTCCCTCCGTCTGCTGGAGGCGCGAGTTGATGAATTCTCCGAGAAGTTTGGAGAAATAGACGCAGTGAATGCCCGTGTAGACGGGTTGCCGATACAAGATATAGCCATGAGGGTTGAGACCCTAGAAAGCAAAGCTACACGTCCTGGTAGCTTCGAACGTGGAGATAGTTCCACGAACCCAAACACACAGATAGAAGTACGTATGGGAGAGTTAAACAACTCGCATTCGGCAATGATGCAATTGTTTAACGAAATGACAGAAGACTTCAAAGTGACCATCGACACCCTCCGAGCTGAGATGACGGAAATAAGCACTAGAGTGAACCTAACCATGCGAGCCGTGGGAAATCAARCTCCCAACCAAGCGAACATGGGGTTCAACAAGTTGAAGGTCCCRGAGCCCAAACCATTCAATGGCAATAGAGACGCCAAAGATCTCGAGAACTTCCTGTTCGACGTRGAACAGTACTTCAAGGCTACAGGGACAACGTCAGAAGAGATGAAAGTGACTTTGGCCACCATGCATCTTACTGATGATGCAAAGCTGTGGTGGAGATCTAAAGTCAAMGACATTCAGAATGGTCGATGCACGATCAATAAYTGGGATGATCTGAAGAAAGAATTGAGGRGTCARTTCTTCCCCGACAATGTCGAGTTMATGGCTAGAAGGARGCTACGTGAACTCCGACACACTGGAACAATCCGGGACTACGTGAAACAATTCTCTGCCGTRATGCTGGATATTCGCGACATGTCAGAGAAAGACAAGGTGTTCGTCTTTATCGAAGGATTGAAACCGTGGGCCCGAACCAAGCTGTATGAACAAAGGGTACAAGACCTTGCCACCGCCATGGCCTCTGCCGAAAGATTGCTAGACTATAGCAGTGAACCATCCCACCCAAAAAAGAATGCTACAAACCCCATTGGGGGAAACAAGACGTTCAAACCCTTTACCCCAAAGAGTGGGGGAGCTGACAAGAGACCTCAAGGCCCGAATCTCTGTCCTTCCCGAGGACCCTATCCACAAAGTCAAAACGCTCAAAGGCCGATATCATGCTTCTTGTGCAAAGGTCCCCATCGGGTAGCTGAATGCCCACACCGAGCTGCCCTTACTGCCCTTCAAGCATCCGTTCAGTCGTGCAATGAACCTGAAGTTGGAACGGATTGTGAGAAGGAAGAAGACGAAGAAACACCTAGAATGGGGGCGTTAAAATTCCTATSTGCCATTCAAAAGAGGGTCAATGGACCCAAAGGAACGTCCGAAAAGGGGCTTATGTTCGTAGATGCTACGATCAATTGTAACCCTGCAAAGAGCACCATGGTGGATTCGGGTGCAACCCACAACTTCATATCAGAACAGGAAGCCCACCGACTGAAATTGACTATTGAGAAGGATACGGGTAAGATGAAGGCCGTCAACTCCGAAGCTCTACCCATTGTGGGAGTTTCTAAAAGAGTGACGTTGAAATTAGGGACGTGGACAGGCAATGTCGATTTCGTAGTAGTTCGCATGGACGACTTCGACGTTGTACTGGGGATGGAATTCCTCATCGAACATAAAGTCATACCGATGCCTCTGGCCAAGTGTATGATTGTCACTAGTAATAGTCTCACTGTGGTCACAGCTAGCATCAAACAACCTGGTGGCATAAGGATGATATCCGCGTTACAGTTGAAGAAAGGCCTCAACCGGGAGGAACCTACCTTTATGGCCATTCCGATGGTCGAACAGCCGGTGGAGACAAGAGATGTCCCACCTGAAATTCAASTTGTCATGAGAGAGTATGTTGACATAATGCCAGATAGTTTACCGAAGACCTTACCTCCTCGACGAGGGATTGACCACGAAATCGAGCTCATTCCAGGAGC
>NW_019104540.1:525880-542573 GCF_001995035.1 Momordica charantia | reverse complement strand
ACGCCAAATTTCAAGCCAATCGGAGTTCACACGGGCCCTGTAGGCCACCGAGTGACTCCTCGCCACTTAGGACGTCTACACCTGCCACACCAAAAGTGCCGCACAATCGCTCGAGCTGCTTTAAAAAGGTGCGATTGTGACACACAGCATCACGAAGCTCCCTCTTGCGATCTACGTCAACAAGAGTTTCCCGACTCCTACCAGCGGCTGCCATTGTTGGCCCAGGAGATTGCTCTGATACCAATTTGGTATAGCCTAAAGCTCTCCAAGAATCCATAATGGAAATTTGATTATAATGATGTACCAATACAAAGCCCAAAAGCCTCTATTTATTGAAGAATTAACAACTAATTAATTATAAGGAAAACTAAAACAATTCCATCAGTCAACAGCTGTGGGAAGACGAAGAGTCATCCTTCAAGCACTCGAGACAAGCAAAGAAACTCTCAACTACACTCTATTGCTTCAAAAATAACCAGACTTACTAACGTTCAAACCAGCCTATCACACCCCAAACAAGCTCCCGAAATAACCTTGCTGCACTTTAAAGTAAGGCATTCAAATTCTAAAAATATCTTGAAAATCAAGAGGCCTTATCAATCGGGACAAGAGTAATTCCCATTTCTTCAAAATAAGAAGGAATGCTTGATTGCTTTAAAAGATCTGAATTTTCATCTTCGTTTGGCTCTTTAAAAAGGATCTGAAAGTCTTCCTCAAACAAATGTTCACTAAAATCTTCAATAGGAATGTCAGATTTTGGGGAAGAGTCCAAGCTACTTTTTATGAACACTGCCTTGTCTTCACTAGATTCAATATTCGAAATTTTACGAGAAGAATTCTAACGACCCATACCGACATTAGTGGAATTAATTGAGCCATAAGAGAGAGACTTGAGCCCTTCTAATTTGCATTTCTTATTGGAAAGTTTACTTGAGAGATTATCTAACGACTCCTCATCTTCTTTATTAAAGAATGTAATCAAATCTACTTGAGGAATCTCAGATGATTCCAACTTCTTAACAATATTATCTCCGTTTAACTTTCGTCTATTGTAATAATATGAAGGGGGTGGAATAAGACGCGTTAACTTCTTAGGGCCTTGGGAGAAAGAATAAACCTTTGGCCTTCCAATTGTCTTATCCAATGCTTCCTCTTCCAACCTATCTTGGATTGCTGCATTACCTACCTTATTAAATGGAGGGGCGTTTTGGACGACCTCTTCCAAATATTTGGATAAAATTGGAGTTTGGGCTCTTCAACTTCAAAACAGGTCTCCTCATCTTCCATCACCATTTTAATGCGTTTGAGATCCAAAATATTAGAAAAATTTTTGAGATTGATAGTGCCATCTTCTTCCTTAGCAGGATCCTAAGCAAGAAAAATCTTTAACTCTTGCAAATACACTGCCCAAAAGAGAGTCTTTTATTTCAACTTCAGCAGGAAAAAAACCACATGAATTCTTCTTCACTTCTACCTAAATCAATTCGCAATTCAACATATTCAAAGTCTGAGAGGAAACATCAAGCAAACCGCCGAAATGACTTCCAATAGCTTGAAAACAACAGCAACTCCAATAGCTTAAAGGGATGTTCACAATTTCAATCCATCCGCCATATCCCAACACAAACTCAGGTTTGCTATGCTTGATATCAGACCACTTCTCAAATTTCACATGAAAATGACCAATTTTCTTCCATTTTCCCTCGTCTCCCAAACCTTTAAGGACCGTCCCCTCCTCCAATTTTAACAGAGCCTTATCGGCTATAAAAGGGTTAACTAAACAATCCACCTCAAAATGATTCTTCAAAGCAGTAGCAATCTCCTTCTAATTATCATGTGATTTAAGTCTAGAGATAACCATCAAAGAATTCCAATCCACTTCAACTACATCTCCTTCTTTTTTAACCCAAAAGCCCTATTTTTTAATTGAGAAAGTATCTTCTCCCTTGGACACAGGAGGCTTTAGAGAACTCTCCTTGGCTATAGGATTCGGGACATCATACTTCTGCGGGATATCCTCCTTGTTCCTTGAATGAGAGAGAGAATCCTTTAACATTTCCCAGAATACTAACCATCCTCTTTTCTTTTGACCAACAGGGACCACAATTCTTCCTCTCATGCCTGATTTAGGGAGCAGAATACATTCGAAACAGCAGCCCTGCTTATTAAAACTTTTCATAAGTCTACAAACACAAAACTCTCCCTTTGCTTGTCTGAAAAAATAAACTCTCAATGGATGTTGCATCAAATCCACTACGGCCTCTTCAAACCAAGCTAACTGTTTCTTATGGAGTGAAAAATGGAAATGCCAGTTATCAAATGTCTCTTCTAGCTTGAAGAAACCATTCAGCTGAGAATGAATGAAAAAGGACTTGTTTGCAGCTCGACAACTCCTTGAAACCATGATTCAAAACTTCGAAAAACTAAAATCGGTAACAGTAAGCTAAAAAGGAACCAAGAACAATCTAATCCTGCAGAAGCAGTAAGAATCAGCAAGAGGAAAGGAGAGAGAACACAGCACACTTACCTCTCCATGGCTTGGTATTACTAAAAAGTGCAAATCGGCGGAAGAGTTTTCTTTCTTTGAAGCTTGCAAATGCCAAACAAATTTTATAGTGGGGTGATCATTGGTGTTGGCAGGCCTCTCCTTTTTGTTTGAAGTTGGATGTTCTGAATTTTTACTTTTCTTATTGCTAAGAAACAATTTATTGATGAAATTACAAAAGATAAAGGATGAAAATCCTCATACCAAAGGAAGAAACATAAAACATTTTCAAAAGAGAACATAAACTCTATGTGAAAAATTTATTGTTTCTTTTCATTTCAACACTAAAAAGTTAGTATCTTGTTAAAAAATTAAAAAAAGAAAAGAAAAGAAAAGAAAAACTATAAGTATGAGAGAGCGGGGAATTTTTACACTAAGTGAGCCAAAAAGAACAATGATTCACAATAACTATCAAATGATGTCTCCTTCTATTTGAAAAGTTGCTTCTTTCAATCCAAGTAGACCAGAAAGAAATATTAATGGAGTCATAGGATTTTCTTCTCTTGCTTGAACGGGTGTCCTACAAGAACCGTGGTCAATAAAGCATGTGGCTCCTTTGGAAGGGGTCTTCCAGCAAAAGGTGGATAAGATATACCACCAAAATGTCAAGGCAAAAGGGCAAGTGAGAAACATGTAGCTTCGGGACTCCCAGTCACCTTTACAGAAGCAGCAAAAATTTTGGGGAGATGGCTACCCATGGGGATGTTTTGAAATTGTTATCCCACAAAAGTTTCCTTCCAAACCAGCTTAGGTTTTTTTTTTTTTTTTGAACAAGAAACAAATTTTTCATTGATTTATTGAAAAGGATCAGAAAAATGTTCAAAGATACAAACCCCTGAAGGAGTGAGAATGTAACCAAAGAGGTAAACAAAGCATCAAACAAAACAGAACACAAAACAAAAGCTAAGGGGGAGTTATAAAAGCCTCCCAATTAGAATAAATCATACTCGGAGAGTAATTAACAAAAATATTGAAAGAGCACACCATTGAGAAGCCTTAAACTTTGCTAGGTAGAAAACTTCAATCGGATCTCGACGTTTCCCCTTAAAAAGCCTTTGATTTCTCTCAAACCAAATATCGGACAACAAAGCTTTGACTCCATTACACCAGATAAGACCCGCCTTTGACACAAGACATGGGCTGTAAATGGGTTCACTGGTGTATGCATGGAGGAAAAAGCTATAGCGAAAAATGGTGAAAATGGTTTGATAAAAGATCTAAGGAAGAAACCATCGGCGAGTGGTGGCGAAATGAGTTTATGGCCGAATGGGGATACCTTTTTTCGGTTCGAGCCCCACAGAGTGCGTAGCCAAGACTTCCTCCCTTCGGGACGAGTCCTGCAAGATCGATTACAGTATTGGGTGGCTGTCGGCACCCCCGGTCATGGGAATCCAACTGTCGAAGCCACACGGCATCGATTCCGGGTAAGGAAAAAAAAGATCTAAGGAAGAAAGGAATAAAATCAGAAGAAGAGCGGATTTAGTAGGGGAAAGAAAGAAGAGAAAGAAAGATCAAAAAGATCCAGCTAATAGGTCGTATTTGAGGTTGAATTTGGACAAGCTCACTGAGGAAGCTTTTTTCCACCAGAGTATGTTGTCTTATATATATGCATAACGCATGCTAGTGACAATGAAATCTGATACACAATTCGAAATTGTGTGGGGGCTTGAAAAGTGGGCTACTGTCAAAACCTATTGGTTCATCCAAACAAACTCGGGTTTGGCAACTCCTCCCTCCAAACATGGGTTGGGCTCAGGAACCCAAAGCCACCCTAAGCCCAACCCACTTCCCCTAAAAATTCACTTCAAGGCAGGAGCATATTTAACTTTATGTCTTTGTATCTTTATGCCTTTTATGCTTTCCCTTCACCCTCTTGAGAGTTTGTAACCTTGAACAATTTTTGTTCCTATTCATTTCATCAATGAAAAGTTCGTATTTCGTTAAAAAACAAGGTAGGAGCATCATGTTTCTCGGAGCATGCTCAGACTTCTTTTTCCTACAAAGCTTATATCTTGAATATCAGTTTCTGTATGTATGCATTTATAAACCGAAGGAAGGGGGAGAGATAGACTGACCCATCCAAGACAAGCTTCAGGTGATGCACAAGAGAAGATATGTGACCAGTTACCTGACAATCAGATTACAAAAAGATTACTGAGATAAAAAATAATAAATTATTTAAAACTTTTTACTCTCTTTATGGAGGAAAAATGTTTACTTTATTAAGTTTTGTTAAGAAGCAATTCAATTGAAAGCAAAAGTTTGTATCAAGAGAGAGAGGACTAGCTACCTCAAGCAAAACATTACAATAAAAACACTTCATTTAAAAGAAAGGATATTTGCACAAGGCTTTGTTAACAAATCACCAACAGGTCATATTAGTCCTCAGTCATCTCAAAACTAAAAAAAAAACAAAAAAAAGATAAAAAAATATCCGCCCATCCTCAAAAACACTTCTATATCTCTTTCAAAACTCAATCGTTCTAACTGTACAACAACTTATCTCTTTAATTTGGATGCCTCTGCCTCTCTCACTCTTTTAAATCTTTCCAGATAAATAATATTTTATTTCTAATATAAAAAATTATAAGAAAAAATAATAGAAGGAAAACTTCATCTAGTATCTGTATCTCAAAGGGCAAACTACTCGGACATGTAGAAGGAGGATCAATCACCAACCTGCACACGAGGGATCAATCTCGTCAAAGTTCTGATTGCAGCACGTCTTATGTCTGCCGGGGCATCCACCTTAAATAAACGAATAAGTGCAGGAAGAAGAAGATGCATGTGTTCATCCAAAGTGCCTACAGCATAAATTATATGTGAATCACGACAGGTAACATTAAATAAGAAATTCGTTACATAAAAATTTGCATGCAACCAGAGCTATGGCCTCAAAAACAAATCAAATCATCCAAAACATGAATATCTAAGCCAAGGGTCTGACATCGGCATGTCAAGAATAAAGCAGCTATAAGCACTTCTTTTAGCTTCAAAACTAACCAGATAAAGCTTTACCTTAATCTAGTTTTTGATAGTGGAAGAAAAAAGTTTGAGTTCAGAGGACGATAAAAATGTGAGAGTTTGTTCTTGCAACCCTGAAATTCTGAGTACTTGTCACCACAACACAGCGGACTGCACTTAATGAGTCCTAGAACAAACTCCATTGATGAATTCAATTGAAAGTACTAGCAATTCAATTTCATTGATTGCCATGAATGCCATCACATTCTTTTTTATACAAATTAAAGAGTTCCAGGTCTTTTAGGGGAAAATAAAAAAAGGAAAAAAATTGTGAATTCAATTAAGTTCCATTATTGATACAGCCTAGCAGCTTTCTCACTCAGTATTCCAGTGAAACCTTTATTCCAAACCAAAGGTCAGGTTTTGCAGCAGCATTGGTTCCATTACATAGGCTGCTAATGAACCACATTGAGCAACTAACTAACAATATAACCAACAGACAAGTAGCTATCTAACAAATTAAGCCACAAATGGGAGCTTTTGTTACTTGTTGACGCCAGGTTGCTCCATGTTAGCAAGAAAGAGAGTATGAACTCCTTGTCCTAAGAGAAAGAAAAAGGAGGCTATCCAGGGTGGCTGTGACTTTCTTTCCCTTGTTACATTTACTAAAGAAAAGTTGAATAGAGACTCTATCACTCAGAGAACTCTCCTTCCCTTGGCCCTCGAATCTATCAACTCCAGCTAAGAGCAAGGTAAGGTTGATGCCAGTTTACTAACAATGATGCCATATTTATATTATTATGTCACTATTATTTACAGAAAGCATCCTATTTAGCATATTTTAGATAGCTCCAAAATCTCCACCCACAAATTGTGCTAATACAACGTCAACTTGAAAGGGAAGGAAAAAAAGAGAGATACTATCAAAACAAGAACAGCATTAACCACCAAAAGCTTCACATTGAAAGCTACAAAACTGAGAAAAAGTAATAATGATGATAAATGTATTCTACAAGTACGAAGAGTACTAACCACCAAAAACTTCAAGAGTGTGAAGGATATCAAGAACATAGGTATAATCATTACACCGTTCAGCATCGCTCAATACTTGAATACAACAAGGAAGAATAATGTGGAGAATCATTCTGAACTCATCATTAAGAGCCAAGCAAAGTTGTTCCACTAAGTGAAGAACCTAAACAAGCAAATTAAAATAGTTAACCACCAAAAGCACCGCCAACACCACCCCAAACACACACACACAGCATGCTCACTGGATAGCCAAGTGGAGGACGACTGGTAGAGGGAAAACTGAAGGACGACCATAATTCTGATACGAGAGAGAGCAGCTCTGGTAAATATTTGCGAATGTGCTGCAAAAGCATACCAAGTTCTAGAATGTTTTTGGAAAAAAAATAATCATTTAAAACATGGATAAAAGGCTGATACACAATAGTTTGTAACAAAAACCTGGCGAACAATAGACACTAGAGTTCCAAGTTTCCATGTTATGAAGTCCTTCAAAGTATCATCACATGTACTAACAGTGTGGAACAGATCAGGCAAAACCTGAAGCCGAGGACATGAAAGAATTTCAATTTAGACAAGAGAGAAAATTTCAAACTAATTATATTCATCTGCACATAAACTGACCTTGGGTAAGTATGGAACAGAACCAAGGCCCATAGACTATATTTGTACAAAGAAAAAACGAGAGGAAAATTAGAGATAATGGAGTTAGGTGCGAGACGTCAACTGAATAGAAATATCATTACTTCATGATATGCATACCTTGAATATGAACATAAGGGACCCAACCACCTTAAGATGATAACTCGCAAGGGAAGGATCTCTAAGTATTCTTAAGAGCGAATTGATTGCCACCTGGGAATTTAAATATAGGTAAATAAACAAAATTGTAAACTATAAGCACCTATCCTCTACATTCCTCTAAATTTAAATATTATTTTCAATTCAAATATCTCATAATTCGGAAACCCAGAGGAAGCGCTCCTCTACTGGTGACTCCAAAGGGATATAAATCTGTATATCACCTTACCAAACCCCTTAGGGATAGGTATCTATGTATTACACCTCATTGAGCAAAGTACCGTGGAATAATAATCTTCAGATGTTGCAAACGATGGCCACAACTCCATAGGCAGTTCATCCACAGATTGAATATGTTGACCAGAATCACTTGCTGCACGTGGTACATCTCCATGTGACCCTGGCAAGCTTAGCTGGTTCCTTTTATGCACATGAGGATCCAAAGCACCCATTATTCCTAGAACCTGATGAAGGTCAAGTAATTGAGAATTGAGCATGATAACGATATAAACTTCATCTGGTTCTAAAGTAGATACCTTTAGTACTTCACGTCTGGTAGACCAAGCTAGCTCACCATTCAGCAATTTTAACAATAAGCCAAGCAACAACGGGTACTCATTGTATGGAGTTATAACATACCTACCATGATAGTCAAAGATATTTATTTTGCTGTCATCATGAGGAGTAAATTATTGATCAAATTAAAGAGAATGTCGAGAGAACAATTGACATGTAGGAGAAGATATTCTACAGAACAAAAATATATAGAAGAAAAAGGAAATGATATCCCAAGAGAGGGAGAGGAGAGGCAAGCCCAAAACTACAAAGCGTACTCCATCGATCATTCTCTAGGTTCCGTCATGACTGCAAAATTATCAAACGTTTCTCAACAACCTAACCAAATAAAATATAAAATTTAATATATATTTGATATTTTATTGATAGGGAGTGCTTTTATGTAAGCTCCCAGGCATTTATCCTCTTCTGTATTTCATCATTCTTAATGAAAGGTGTTACTTCTGAAAAAAAAAATAATAAATAAATAAATAAGATCCATCCAATCAATCACTTCTATAGAGAAAAAAAGGCATCCTAAAATCTAACAACCAGCTACAGTCACCATCTTCCTTAGCCTCGTTGATTGTCAAGAGTGTCACCCTATCTTCATTGAAAAGATCATGAAACTCCTCACTAAAAGTGTACTCTAAATAATCCACAATTCGATCAGATGAAGAATTTAAATAACCAGGGGAATCTAACTACTTGTACTATCATTAATGCCTTCATCATCGTTAGAAATAACCTTGGTCTCAATGTGTTGAATCAAATCCTCATTTGTTGATACCTCTTTACTCAATTTCTTTGGCAAAAAATTTTGACTTGGATCCACCATTTAAGTTAAATCGCAGCTTTCCAGCCGCATTTAAGTACTTGAGTCCTTTGGACACCCCCAAGCCCCAATGTATTTTTATCGAAGGGAAGGGTTCAATGATCGCAGCTTTCCAACGACATTTAAGTACTTGAGTCCTTTGGACACCCCCAGGCCCCAACGTATTTTTTCGTCTAGAATAGAAGGGAAGGTTCAATGAATTTCCTTAGAGGCAAACCACTAGGAGAAAAGGATTGCCTTGAAGAATCCTTAAAAAAGGTAGGTAGCTTTTGAAAAAATAACTCCTTCATCTTACTCATCAATCTTTGCCTCCCCCTCGACAACATAAATTAAAGGCTCCTTAACCATCTCATTAATGGTTTCCTTTTCCAACCTATCTCCTACCCCATTAATACAACCATCAGAGTCTAATGCTACTTTTTCACTTCTATATAAGGTACTACTCAAGGCTAGAGATCTTTCATCTTCAAAAACTTACTTGAATTTCTGAATATCCAACTTGTCTCGAGATTGAACAAGGTCCATATTAGAGAAATTTCTTCGGTCAAAATATTGATTATTGAGATCTACTTCCACACGAACGAAAAAGTTCCCAAGCTTAGAATCCTTAATTTCTACTTCAGCAGGGATAAAGCCGCTTTGATTTGGTTCTACTTCTACCTGGATATATGCAGCTAAACAATCAAGTATGTTTAATGTTTGAGACGGAACACTTACAGTACAACTGAGATGACTCACCTCGAAGCATTGACGAGTCCAGTATTTGAGGGGAAGGTAACAAATTCTGATCCATCATCCATAACTTTCTACCACTTCTTTTTTGTTGTGATTACCAAAGTTCCAACTGTCGATCTTTAAATGATATTTTCCTATCCTTCCCCATTTTCCAAACTTTCGGAGTTAGACAAAATCCTCCCATCTTCAAATTTCAAAATAGTTTTATCTACCATGAAAGGATTAATACTACAAATCTGAGGAAACTTTTTTATCAGATCTTCAAAGATGTCATACCAGTTGTCATGTGCATTAAACCGGGTTATAAGCATGATACTATCCCAGCCATGATATTATCCCAATCTATCTCAAGCACTTTAGCTTCTATTCTAACCCAATATTCTTGCTTCTTTCCGTGGGAGGATACTCTGAATATGCAGAGTTTTTTATTTCATAACTTCTCTTTGCAAAAAGACTTCTGGTTCCTTTAATAACATCTGCATAAGAGGACTGGGATTTAACCGACAAAGCCTTATTTATTTCATCTGATGTTCCATTAATTCTAGATAAACACATTCAACATATCTCAAAAAGCTAATCAGCCATCTCTGTTGAATCTCGCAGAAATCACAATTCTTTTTCTTCTTCCAGAAGAAGGCCATACCACACATTCAATATTAAGTCTCGAATCAATTTGAATCTTATGAATACTGACAAGTGTCATTCTCATTTCTAACTTGCTTGAAGAAATATTCTTGCATTGGATAATGCATCAACTCAACAAAAAAAAAAAGGAAAAAAAAAATCAAACCACTTTAATCGAGAATACTGGAGAGACAATTGGATCCTTCCTCATGTCTCTTCAACCACGAAGAGATCGTCCTTAGCCCAAATACATAAATGCTTGCCCTCAATACCACAACTTTTTTTATTCTGCTGATGAGGAACTGCTTAACACAAAACCAAGGAGCTAAATATTCCATGATAAACAAAAGTAGGCTTTGACTGCCGAAATGAAGAAGTAATGAATCTGAAGCCTCCCTCCATCAAGAAAAGACAAGAATACTAAAAGATCTCAACCCTCAAAATTGCTGCAATGCGGACACTTCTAGAAAAGAAAAGTACCCCACATAAAAAGAAAATGGACCTTACAAAAGTTAATAATAGACATGGGCTACTCCTCTCATCACCAATTGATTTTGAGATAGAACCCCATGAATATTAACATGGTATCAGAGCGGAAAGTCCTATGTCCGAACCCTGCATTGTTGTTTCCTCCCCATTTATTAAATTTTCCAAGCCAGGGGGAGTGTTAGATATCTATAAATGAACTAAACTTATCCAACCCATCAGCTTAAGCTTTTGGGTTGAGTGGTGGATAATTCATCCTTAACAGAAACCAACCAAAAAATCGATGGCCCTTAATTAAAGCCTACCTATTCGGTGATTGGAACTAAGGTAATACCAACATCTTCAAAATATTTGAAGAATTTTTTATTATCAATGCAAGAAGGAGAAAGCAAGACATCCATTTCCCCATGAGAGCTTAAAGGGTCTCGACACTTTTGCAAAAAGTAAATTGAAATCTCCTGGTAGGGAAACCTCTAATAAATCTTCATTACCAACCTCTTGATGTTCCAAAAATCCTGCTAAATCCATTAACATTGAAATCTTCCTCATCATCAAACAAAACGTTACCTTTTTAAGTATTTATTTGACTGCTCACTTGTTGAATTAATGAAACCATGGCTGAGTGATGAACTACCTTTAAAAGCCTTTTCATGATCCGAGGAGGCAATAATCCCTCCACTTTCCTTCAAAAAAAAATTTTCCCCAGCAACCTTTAATCAATCAATACCATTTAAAAACCTCGATGATTTATAAATATCTTTTGAACACCTTTTTTTTCTAAATAATCTTTTAAAAAAAAGTTCTTATCCTGTTCATTAACTCCAATATATATAAAAAGAATTTCAACATTTTCCTATTATGCACCTCATAGAAAAATGACATCGTTTTCTTTTGCGCCCCAATCTTGGGAGGCTATTACGCTTTAGTACACCTCACGCTGTAGAAGCCACTAGATTCACTTTGAAACCTTTAGAATTTGCTAAATTGTAATTTTGTTGACAATAATTTTTCTCTGTGGACCATTGAGCTCATTCAGAAACCTCCAGCCTCACTTAACAAGATAACTATAATTCCTAACTTTGAGATTGCCAATGTCAAATCTGCCACTACCTGTGGGCATATATACAATGTTCCATCTAACCAAATTGTTCCTCCCTTTCTGGATAGCCCTTTCTACACAAACTCTCTAATGATCTTTCCAACCTCTTGACAATGGGCACTTAAAGATGGAAAAGTAATGTATGAGATTACTCAAAAGGACCACATTCACAAGGGTCACTCGGGCACCTCTTGAGCAGACAAGCTCTTCCACTTGGCAAGCTTGTACGCAAGACAGGCCAGAAACAAATCTCGTTGGGTTTACCACACCCAGCTCCTAGCAATACATCCACGAGTTAAAGCCAAATTATTCACCTCATAGTCTTCCATATCGATGCCCACAACCGAAGTCTTGTTCAAATTCACATTTTTTATATAGGAAACTGCACTTTTCATTAAGATAAATGGAAAAGAAAACAAAAACACGGGCACACAAAAACAAGAGCCCGACAAGGGAAGCCCTAGCTAAAGAAGGGCTTCCAATTCACATTCACATTAAACCTTGATATGAATTAAAAAAGGTAAATAACATCAAGCAAGTTGTTGAGCGTTACATGTAGGGGTGCACATCAGTTGGTCGGCGTCGATTGTAGGCTCAAGTCGACTGACCACCAACCAATCGGTTTTCATCGGTTAGAGCTCAACAATTTGGCTCTGCAACGCCAACCAACCAACTACACCAATGATTGGTCGATTTTGGCTGAAACCGACGTAAAATGAGATGAACAGGTGGGAGGAGAAGAGAAAGGGAGAAGACGTACATAAACTTCAAAAAAAAAAATGTTTAACTTTATTTAAAAAATTTGAAGTATTGTTTGAGAATCTGCTTTTTTTATTTTTTTTTTTTGATAACTCAAGAGAATCTGCTGGTTTTTTGTATGTTTTGTAGACTACAATAATAACTTATATGTTGGTCAATTGGCTTTTTAATTTTTCGACCAGACTAACAGACCAATTCATCGATTTTATATTGGAAAAACCAACCCCAACCTAACCGACCAATGTCGGTTTTGGTTGGTCGGATTGGTTTTTTAGAATTTTTTTGTTCACCTCTACAGAGTTGTTTCTGGCAAAAAAAAAGGATGAGTCTAATGCACAAATTGAAGATGGTTAATGTTGTATTTGTGTCCCATATCTCGTGTCCATGTTCGTGCTTTTAGTTTACATTTTCCCATTTATTCATGTATCAATGAAAATTTTGCTTCTTGTTAAAAAATAAATAATAATTAAAAAATACCACAAACCACAAACCACAAGCCAAGCCCGACCCTCACACACACCCGAAAATGAATTTGAAAATCCACAAACATGAAGGGCATTATGAGAAGGTAATATTATACCCTGTGCTCTGAACAACTTGGCCAAGGGTAGAAACAGCCACTTCACGTTTTGCAACAGCAGCTCCATCCAACAAGGCTTCAACAATCAATGGCATGAGTTCAGGGAGGTATTGTCTCATTGCAAAACCACCCTGTCAACACCCATAAAGCAGATTAAGGAAATAACTACTGTAACACATTTGTTTATGCTCTAAATTAAGAAATTCAAAAACAAAGAAGAGAAAATGCAAGCAGTCTTTAATTTTATTTTTCTTTATTTTCACCCGCACTCTTTAACTCCAGAAAGAATAGAACTTGGAGAAGGTGCATTCCATATAGGGCTAAACAAAATAGCAAACATTACAGTTACCACCAAATCCAAATAAGAACGGGAGATGTGGAATATAACCTTTACGACTAATAGACTTTATGAGTGGTTAGTCACGCCTTTTGAGTTAACAATGAAGCCCAATACATTACGGCCCTTACGACTGAGACCCTCCAGCAATTTTTTGACACATTTTAATACCCTAATTTGATGAGCCATTACCGTAGAACATATATTCAAAAGTTTTTTATTGTTTTACGAACTAATAAAATGTCCATTAATAAAGTGCACTTCCCTCATTCACGGTTTTTATTTCTAGGTTCCACTGCGAGAGCCAATGGAATTAAAGTGAGTCAGCAAAAGGTGGACCTAATAAAATATGCGATGTCATCAGCCATTTAAGGGATGTCTATCCAAGAGTTTAATGAATTTACTTTTAGCAAATTATATGGAAAAAAATGACAACTCCAATGGACATTAGAAGTAGGGGAGTGTTGTAGACCTAAAGAAGGGTCTGCAACAGGAGATAGACATAATTGATAAGGAGGAAAACCAGGGTCATCTGAATGATGATTGGATCACTAAAAGGCGAGCTCTTCAAGGGCAGTTGGCCAACGTGGTCCTAAATGAGAGTAGACTGTGGGCGCAGAAATGTAAGAAAAAGTTACACCCCTAGCTTGATATGTTCTAATTGGGGAGCTTTTATTGTAACTTTTTAATTTTTGTTTTTTCTTTTCTCACTCTTTCGAGAGTTTGTATCTTTGAACATTTTGTTCTTTTTCATTATTTCAATGAGAAGTTAGTATCTTGTTCAAAAAAAAAGAAATGTAAGAAAGAGTGGCTAGACAAAGGAGACGAAAATACAAATTTCTTCCATAGATGAGCCTCAGCCAGAAGGAATAAGAATCAGATTTCTTCTCTTGAAGACAGGGATGGCAGAGTCCTGTCTATAGACCTTGAGATAGAGCAAGAAATTCTTAACTTCTTCCAACAGTTGTATGATCACCCACCCTAAAGGCCAAAGGTTCACTTTAAAAGGGATAGAATGGCCTCCTTTGTCAGAAGACTGGAAAGATAGACTTGAGAAGCCCTTCAGAGAGGAAGATATTCATCAGGCCATTGAGGGGCGAAGCAATTTAAAATCTCCAGGACCACATGGCATGACAAACGAGTTTTTTTTTTTAAATTGGAACATTTTGAAAGCTGACTTAGTAAAAGTGTTCCAAGATTTTTTTGAAAACGGAATTATCAACAACAAAACAAACGAGACTTATATATGTTTGATCCCGAAGAAAACAAACACTAATAAAGTGGAGAATTTCAGACCAATCAATTTGGTGATGTCTCTGTAAAAAATTATTTCGAAGGTCCTAGCTGAGCATCTTAAAAAGGTGCTCCCTCTTATCATTGATGACTCTTAGGTCCTTGATGCTATTTTGGTGACGTCAGAGACAGTGGGAGATTGGAAGGCTAGAAACAAAGAAGGTTTCTTGCTTAAGCTCAACTTTGAAAAAGCCTGTGAAAAAGTAGATTGGGCCTATTTAGATGGTATTATGGATTACAAAGGCTTCGGCAATAGATGGAGGAAGTGGATGAAGAACTGTCTCTCCACGGCAAATTTCTCGATCCTCATTAACGGTAGACCAAGAGGTAAGTTTTTCGTGAAGAGAGGTCTTAGACAGAGAGACCCTCTCTCTCCCTTCCTTTTTATTCTAATGGGAGACTCCCTTAGTAGAACGATTCATTTCTGCTGTGAAAGGAGGTTTATTTTGAACAACCCGATCGGAAGAGTAGGCGTGGTGTCTCCCATCTTCAATTATGTAGATGATACTTTGATTTTTTGTCAACATTCAGATGGGAATCTTGAAAGATGGTGGATGCTGCTAGTCTTTTTCCTAGAAGGCTCCGGTCTTTCCCTGAATCCGGAGAAAACCTCCCTGATTGGAATCAATGTCGACAGGGAGGTGTTAAACAGGGGTGCAGACTACCTTGGATGTAAAACAGAGGAGCTTCCTTTCAAGTATCTCGAAGTTCCTTTGGGAGGTAACCATCATAAAGCCTCCTTTTGGGATCCAATTGTTGATAGCTTAAGAGCAAAGATGACTAAATGGAGGAATCTGCAGCTTTCAAAAGGGGGGCAGCTGACTTTGGCCCTTGCTGTTTTTAATAGCCTCCCGATTTATGCCTTCTCTATCTGCTCCTACAAAGGTGATTAAAGAAAAGATAGTCAGAGATTTCTTCTGGTGGGGGGGATTGTCATCCTCAAAGACACCTTGTAGATTGGGATGTTACTGCCTTGCCCAATGCTTTTGGCGGTCTGGGGTTAGGAAATTTTAAACAGAGAAATGAAGCCCTTCTTCATAAATGCCTATGGAGATTCACACAAGAAGATCATGCTCTTTGGAGGAAGGTCATAGCTAGTATCTACGGAACCAATAGTCTCGACTGGAGTACGCTCGCCCCAAAAGGGACAACCAAGGGAAGACCGTGGGTGGACATTGACACTTTCAACAATTCTTTTCAGAACTTTGTGTCCTTTAAGGCAAGTAACGGAGCTAAAACTAGATTTTGGAAGGATAAGTGGCTAGGATCCAGCCCTTTGGAGTGCCAATTCCCCATCCACTTCAATATTTCCCTTAAAAAAGAGGCTACGATTGCCGAATGCTAGAAGAACGATCAGTTAGATTGGGACTTTGGCTTTCGCTGGGCCTTCAATGATAATGAGCTACCTAGGCTAGTTTCCTTTATGGAAAAGGTGGGCTCTTTTCGGTTGGGTAATGCGGAAGATAGACTCAAATGGGACTTAGATGGCAACAGCTTATTCTCAACTAAGTCTATATTTCTGAAACTGACAGAAACAGTCCTTAAAATCACCTCTCCCCTCATAAATTTGATTTGGAACTTTGCCTACCTAAATAAAGTCAAAGTTTTTTTATGGAGCCCTGCTCATAGAAGCCTCAACACACATGAAAGGCTTCGGAGAAGACTCCCTCAGTGATCCCTCTCCCCCTCGGTGTGCTACCTTTGCTTAAAAGAGGAAGAGAGGGTAGACCATCTTTTTATTCATTGTTCTATGGCTTCCAAATGTTGGTCTTTGCTGTTTGAGGTGTTTGGTCTCACTCTCTGCATCCCAAGATCAGTTGATGGATGGCTGATAGAAGCATTGCAAGGGTGGCATTTAAAAAGAAATGTGGCTAGAGGTATCCTGTGGGACTTATGGAGAGAGAGAAATCAACGGGTCTTCAACAATACGGCTCTCCCTTTTGGTTCTTTTGGACTAATGTTGAAATCACTTCTTTATGGTGTTTGCAACACAAAAAATTCTTTTGTAATTATAGCCCAACAATGCTCATGAAAGATTGGCAAGCGGTTTT
>NW_019104540.1:479308-506947 GCF_001995035.1 Momordica charantia | reverse complement strand
ACCTTAAGTTCAAATCCATGTAAAACTTTCTCCACCGAACTCAGCAAAGCACAAAACAGAGCTCGAGAGCAAGAAACGCAACTTACAAAAACAAAATCAAATCACTTATTGTCAATTCTCACTCGAAACCCCAGAAAATTGCACATTTTCAGCTCTCTTAAAAGGGTGGTTATGTCAAGTCTGGAAACAAAAACACAACAAACAGAGAAGAAACAACAGGGAACACACCTTGGGATGACCACGAGTGCAGAGGTCGGAGAGGATGCGATTGAGCGAGTCGAAGTTGCCTCCGGTGGAGGCAGCGGAGGAGGACCGGAGCGACTGGCCTGAGGTTGCCATCAGGCCCCAAAAACCCTAAACCCCAGAACAGACTTTTTCCAACTATAACCTAACTAGCTCATCCTCCCTTTTGGAGCCCTAAATCTTCAGAATCATGAAACTCAGCATCTCTGTGAGAGCTTCCTCTTGAGCGTGGTTATCAAATCAAAGCCTCTGCTAATTTCTCCGCTCGCATGGTACCCGCGTTCTACCACTCTGCAAACCTTGGATTATTAGTGGGAAAATGACTCATATAACCCTTCCAGGTTTCTTTTTGCTCAAATAACCCTACCCTCTAAAATTGTTTTCAATCACCTACTTTATTATTTGAATTAATTTAAAAAACAATAAAATTACATTTGTACTCCTGAAGTCAAAAAACCAACCGTTGGTCTTTTCCCCTCTTTCTTTTCCCGTTCGTTTTCCTTCGTCTTCTTCTTCTTATCCTTTTCGTTTCCCTCCATTTCCTTCAACACAGAAAGCTTCGATTAGACGTTCCATTTCGTTTTGAAAGTAACGTGGACATTGAAGGTTCGATTTCATTTCGTTTATTTCTTGTTTTCCTTTTCGATTTCGTTATTTTCCATCTTAAATTTTTAGGGGTTTTAGTTTCCGACGAGTATTTGTACCGATTTCTGGTTGTTTGAGGTATATAGGAGGTTGAAGATGACTGTCGTTGTGGGTTTTTCGAATGGGAGGTATTCTCGGGGTTATTTCGTAGAAAGTGGGTTAGGGCTTCGATTGTTTAGAATCTGGAGAATTCTCGGTGGGTTTTGTGCGAAATAGTTTAGGATTGCCAACGTTTTGGAGTTTGTTCTTAGGAATTTGATGATTTCTCGGTGGTTTTCGGGCAAATTAGGTTACGGATTTGGGAAATTATGAATTCTCGGGGTCTTTCGGGCGTAGTGGATATGCAGTTTGAGTATTATTTATCGGTTGGATAAATTCTCGGGGCATTTCGGCCATGGTGTGTTGGAAATCCTCTTTTATTTATTTCGCCCGAAATGCCCCGAGAAACTCATATTATATTGTCATTTTCGACCGTGAATAACCCTAACTTCGCCCGAGAATCATGGAAAAATACAGAGTACATGCCCCAAACATGTCGTTCTCTAAGGAAGAATAAAAACCACAAAGATGCACTCAAACGTTTCCAAATAAACAAAAAACAAAAGGGTAGACATATAAATGTGCGACTTCAGAGACGAAAAACACAAAAAAAGATCATTCTTTGTAAATGACATTTCACCTACCTCGTTTGTGTAGAAATCTTACTCAGCTACAAACAAACTGTGTGGTCAGATGGAAGAGTTACTTTCAATGTACAATATTCTTTTTGTTATCTGCAAAGCTGAGTACGAAGTGCACAGATGAAGAAGACTGGTTTGCTGAAGTGCACAGATGAGAAGTGGTTGTTTGATTAATTGGAAAACCTTAAATTCTCGGGCGAAATAATACCAGTTAACGGCCGGGAATTCATTGTAAGTCAACCTAACTTCTCGCCAATTCTCGCCCATAAACAACCCAAAATTAGCATTTTGGCCAATTCTCGGGCGGGAAAAATGCGATTCTGCTGGAGAATTAGTTATCATTATCACGCTTACGGCCGGGAAAATCACGTTTAAGCCCGAGAATTGACGCTATAATTGAGGGGTAGTTAGGTACATTTACTTCCACTGACAATTGTGAAAAAACAGATTTGGGTCATTCAAAACAATTTTTGAGGGGTGGGTTATTTGAGCACATTGGAAACTTAAGAGGGCCATATGAGCTATTTTCCCATTATTAGTTGTATATTCTTTTTTCTTTTCTTTTTTTTCTCTTTTTCTGTCGACGAATTTTAATGGGTAGTACTTAAAACGAAAGGCTTTTTTTTTCAATTTAGTTATTAGTTATTTTTAATTAGAGAGAGAGAGAATTTTCATTGATATAATAATTATAAATTTTCGATTTAGTTTTTATCTTTGAACATTTTTTAATTATTAAAAAAATAGTATGCATGATGTATTTTAAAGTCAGTTTTTAAATTTCAAGACTATTTAATAACAATTTTATGTCTTGGTTTAAATTTTATTTTTGAAATTGTAGTCAATGTTTAAAAAGTTTATTTCTAAAATTTGATTCATATTTTGAAAACGTTTTTAATTTAATGTGATTCATTTTAATTACATACCGTAAATATTATTTTTATTTTAATATAAATGATAAAATAAACGGAGTATAAATTATTATTATTAGGAATGGATTTAAATATAAAAAATAAGTTAAATTAATGGTCAACTATCTCACATTTTAATACAACTAATATTTGAATTCTTTCTTAGTAGAACAATTTGGAGATAGTGAAGGATCAAACATCCAACAAATAGTCCATGTCAATTATCGTTCCATGGTTAGTGAATGTTTGAATTGATTGATAGTAGATTGCATGTTTCAAATCAATAACTTAACTTATTGCATTGATAACAAATCAATTAAAAAAAAACATGACCTAGGTTGAAAAGAAAAAGTTCTAATCAAAGAATTTAAATAGATTTCATAATAATTGCATTTTTACACCTTTGAATATCAATTAATTAGCCACATTCCATGGCTTCCATTAATTATTTAATTACCAATTGGTCTTTAATTTGGAAAAATTTAAATTCACAATTTCTTTTTTTAAAAGTGTCTAATATAGGGTTATAATAAACATGGACCAGTCTTTTTATTGTCAATTGGTTATGAGATGGAATCTCATGAATATTCATAATCCCCTCAATATTAATATTCATTATACCACGTGGGCAAATGATGAATAGAAGCTATCCACCCTGAGATGGAGAATCAAAAGAGGAAATGGAGGAAACCATATGCAAGAATTTGAGGATCTAAAGGCCATTTTTGCCAAACAATCTACTGGTTTGTTGAGAATCCGACTAGCATGCACAAAATCGCAGGTAATGAAAGTGCCGGCTATGGAGTGAATATCGTGAACCCAGATGCCTTCAGTACCCATCGCCACCGGATCACCTCGGAGGAGAGAGATTGCCTCCAGACAATCAGATTCAACCAAAAGTCTTGAATGACCCAAAGATTGAGCCATACGAACACCCTCAAAGATTGCTAGTAGTTTGGCTAATAGGGAACTGTGAGCAATTCGAGTGTAAAGAGAAGCCGCAACACAAATTTGGCTAACGAAATTACGAACGATGAGACCCAGTCCAGAACCCTGACTAAGTTTCCACAAGAAGCATCAGTGTTCAATTTGAACGAGCCAAAGGGAGAGGGCTCCATGAGGAAAACTGGGAAAACGAAACCGTGCGAACCAGGCAACATCGAATTGGATTTTTGTCAATTTAAATTGTTTCAGTTATTCCATAACGACCAACAAATGATTGCAACCAATTCGATCCCCTATTTATTTTGGGATTGCAGAAGATAATCCAGTGGTCCGTGAAGGAGACGTGCGGCAGTAGAGGAAGAGGGGTAGTGGGAAGAGCAAGTGCCCAGATACTCCTAACTCGTTTACAACGAAAGAGAGTATGAATCTCAGTTTCAATTTCACCACGAAAGCATGGGCAAAGGGGTAAGACATCCAAACCCTTCTAAAGTAAATTATGCATATGGGCAAAGGGGTAAGACATCCAAACCCTTCTAAAGTAAATTATGCATAGTAGGAAGTAGATTGTGAATAGATTGTGAATGACCTTCTATAGGAAAACTCTTATCTTTGTTGGAATGTCGAGCCTCCAAATTGCCTTCCAAATGTTCTTTGTCAAACATAGAGCTACTAGGCTGAGTAGAAATATGTAGATTCAAGAAAAGAAATATGTAGATTCAAGAAAAGCTTGTAGGCACTCTTGACACTAAAATTACCCCTTTTATCATAATGCCAAAACCAACTATCCTCGATGTTTGAAGAGCTTCGCAATATTTTGAAAATCAAATCAATATCATCATGACAAAGAAGAGTGGAGAGAAATTGAGTGTTCCAAACCCCTTGAGGATAGATGAAATTTGAGACTAAGAGATCTAAATAGGAGAAGGTTGCGTAACGGGCTCCCTTGAAATCCAAATGGTCAGAAAACACCCGAATGGTAGCATCATTTCCCACCCTTTTCCGAAGGCCATGGATAAGAAGTTCGCGACCCCATAACAAACTCTTCCACAAGTAGGAAGATTTGAGAACTGGAATTTCTTATTCAGACTATGATTTTTACAAAGAAAAGGGTTTGGCTGGAAAGGGTTGGCTATTTATAAGGAGCCAACCTAACAACCTAACTAACAAACTAATATAAAACCGTATTTGCTACACAGGACACGAGAAGCTAGTAAATTTGGATTTTGGAGAAATCTCCGCAATTAAGGCTTTATTAAACCCTTCAAGGTCCTTGAAATTTAGGCCAACAAATAAGGGCAGATCCATGTTGGGACCAAGACACCTGCCCCTGAATTTTAGTAAAATACAATATAGTGTATTTTGTATTACATAAAATGTCTCGTTACCCTGTGGTTTTTCCTTCCCGTACACTTCCATTTATTATTATTATTATTTGTTTTTTCGTCCGGGGTTCACACTCCTCTTTATTTTTTTTTTTAAATTTTTCTTTATTAATATTTTTTTTTGTTTTCAGCTACATCTTTTTTATTTTATATTTATTTATTATTATTATTTTTTAAATTAAGCTTGATTAATACACAAAATCTACTATTAAATAACCCTACCAAAACTTATACATTTTGTCGCAACATCATCAAAGGGTCTCGASATAAGGGTTTGGAGTCGCCACCAATCATCTATGAGGTGTGATTGGTCACCTTTTTAAAAAAAAACTTGGTCTACGAAAACAGAATTTTTGGTTCGGGAGTCAACTGAGCCTAGGGAAGGTATTGGCACCCTACGACACCCCGTTCGAAAACGGTACCACATTTTGTCATAAATTATCCTATTATATTATTTGGTCCAAAGGAAAATATTTTTTTTATATTTTTTATTTAAATGTCTCACGTTATATTAATTCACATTTTGTTATAAGATATGAACTAATAGATATGAGTGACATGAAAACCATTAGAAAAAATTAAACACATGAGTGATGTCACTCACACTTCTTACCATTATGCTAAGACCTTGGGATTGTGAATTAAATTTCTTTTTTAAATACAAAATATTTGATACTCAAAACTTTATTTTAAATGCTTTTGTTTAAATGAAATCTTTATTTTAAAAAACAAACGTTTCTTTAATTTGAAATTAATTTTAAATTTTTTACTTTCCAAAACAAAACTTATTTATAAAAATCTCTTATCTTTTTTTTTTATATATTTATCTAACAAATCTTTTATTTTAAAACAAATCATTTTTAGTCTAACTATTTGTTTATTTTAAAACAAATCAATTTGAAATTTCTTTCGTTCCGACCGCCGCTCGACCCTGAAACCCACTCCTCGCTGCCTCCCCGTCGACGTCCGCCACCCCACCGCTCCGTTCCGTCATTGGTGAGTATTTTTTTTAATGTTATTTAGATTTTTTATATAAAATTAAATTTATTTAGGTTTTTTTTGTGTTTTTTTTCTTTTTTGTATAATATTAGATTTGTGTTTTTTTCTTTTTTATATAATATTAGATTTATATATATTATTTAGTTTGAGAAATTGAGAAATTGTGAATGTTATTTGAGATATTATTTAGCACATGTTTTATATAATGTTTTGTATAATAGTTATGAAATTGTGAATGTAATTATTTGAGAAATTGTGAAGGTTGATAATGTTTTGCCTAATGTTAATAGAGTGAGTGAGAAATTAATCGAGAAATTGTTGTTTAAGTTTGTGTTTTGAAATTTTATTTTTCTAATATAGAGAGATAAAGTTGAGAAATCTTGTAAGTGGACGTGTGGAGAATTAGAGTTTGTAGGTCGTGTTAGTTTGTGCTTTAAGAAAGTTTGGTACTTTATTTGAAAATTTTGTAATTTTGTAATTAGAAAGTTTCTAAATTTTAGGGATTTTAATTATAATTATTTTTAGTTGATTCGTGTTGATTTCTCTTTTAATTATCCAAATTATTAGTGGATGGACTTTAATGGGTAGTTTGATTGTGATTTAAATGTACATATAATCCTAGTGATTGTGACTTGATTGTGATTTTTACTTCATGAGTTGTTGTTGTTAGGTTGGAATTTATAAACTTCAACTTTGAGCTTATTGTGGTCGGTATTGGGTTCTTGGCGTTCGTTGTAACTTGTGCTAAAGGTATGTTGTGAGTTAATTTTTAAGCTATTTGATTTTGACTTAGTTTTTTTTCCTTGTGAACGTGCTTATGAACTATTTTAGTTTTGAGCATATTGGTTTGATTGTGAACCTATTAATTAAGTTGTGAGATGTTGACATGTTGTTTGTTTGATTTAATTTATTGGCTTTGTAAGTATGAAATATTGTTATTTATTTACTTTAAATGTAAAGTGACACTTGTTTATAAATGGAAAATCACATTCATAGCTTGACTTTAAGTTGTATCATACTGTTTCCCGTAGTTCACTTTAACTTGTGCTAAAAGTATGTTGTTAAATAATTTGTAAGTAGTTTGATTTGATTTTCTTTTTAATGTGAACGTTCTAATGTTGCTTGTTTAATTTACTTTATTGGTTTGATAATAAAATATTAACTATTTTAGTTTGATAATCTGTATCATAGTTGTGAGCGTTATTTTGGTTGTGATCGTGTTGATTTTACTATGAATTCGTTATTTTGGTTGTGATCATGCTGACAATGGTTTAGATTTCAAAAAGCTTGAAAAAATATAAGCAAAACATAGAAGTATCTAGGTGAGCCGTCTAAGTATCTAGGTGAGCCGTCTAAATATATGCAAAACATAGAAGTATATCGTGCGAGAGGTTATGCTTCAAGTGTACATTCTTCACAGCGGGAACAAGAGCTGTCTCAAGAAATAAGTACAATAAGAGAAGAATTTGAGGACCGTCTCACACGAAAGAACAACGAGTTTGAGGAGCGCTTTACACAGAAAGACAATGAATTTGAGGAGTTAAAAGGAGTCTCTCGCACACAAAGAGTCTGAGATTACGAGTCTACGCGATGAAATATCGGATTTGAAATCCATGATGCTAGAATTTATGGGTCGTTCTGGTGGAGCCAGCTCATCAAAATAGGTACGTCTACTACTTGTTAGAATTGAATAATTGTAAATGTGGCTATCCTGCAGTTATGGTAGCCATTTAAAACGTATATCACGGATGGATCAGTTATGGTTATGTTTAAGTGTTGTTGGATAATTCTATTAAATTTGTAAAGTTTATTGGTGAGTGTGCGTGTTTTACATTGTAAGAGCAATTTTTGGAAATTTAAAGTGTTGAGAAGGGGGAGGGTGTTGGATGCTCTTATACATACTTCGAAGGAAAGTGTTGGGGAGGGGTGCTCTTATATTTTTTTCGTTTTAGTTGAAAGATAGTGTTTGGTGGTGGGGATGCTCTTATACATTTCTTTTACTTTGTGAAATGCTTATTTTGAATTCATGACATAAAGAAGTTTAAATGCTTCGTCGTTTGAGTTCATATGACATGTAAAGTGAGTTAGAATAAAAGTTTGTTAACTTTTAATAGATGTGGTAAGTTAACTTTTAATGTCTAGTTTGAGTTAAAACATGCACGTGGAATGAGTTAGATATTTTTTTGACTTTTAAATTAGTTTTAAGAAATAGATAAATTATTTTGCTAATATTAAGTTTATTTGTTATTTGTTTTTTCAAGTTTGTTTGATCCCTCTGTGGAAAGATTTTTGGAAACTTGATCAAATTTTATGAATGAACAAACTTTATAAGATGTAATCATTTAGTATATGTTTGAATTGTTTAAGTTTGGGACATTTTAGAGTATGTCGTTAAATTTGTACTGTTGTAAAATTTTTAACATTATGACTTTTTCAATGAAATTCGGTTTCTTGGTCAAGGTGTTATGGAAATTTCAGATTTATACAAGAAAAAAAGGGAAGAAAAAAAAAAGAAAAAAGGTAGGATTGTACCTTCGGCGACGAAAAAACAAATTTCGTCGCCGAAGGTATAATCAGCGATGAAACCTTGTTTCATCGCCGATGAGGGTTTGGGCGACGAAATACAGATTTCGTTTGCGACGAAACAAAATCTGTATTTCGTCACCAAAACCTTCATCAACACGAAATTTTAGTCGTTGCCAATGTGTCGCCAAAGACCGTTTCGGCAACGAAAATTGGCTTTCGTCTCCGAATACATCTGGCGACGGCCCTATAGCGACGACTTGGGTGACGAACGATTTTCATCGCCGAAGACCTTTGGCGACGAAAATGCTGCTTTCAGCAACGAAATGTTTCGTCGCCAAAACCTATAATTCTTGTAGTGTTTATTTTTTAAAAAAGTGGTTCATTTAAAACCTTATGGTTAAAACTCCAAATCAACCCTAAATTTTTTATTAAAACAAACAATATGCCATGAATGACATAACAACCCACATAAAATGCAATATGAATATAGTGTCAAGTTATGTACTAATGCAGTCCTATAGGATAATGGCCCTCAAATCTTCCATATGCTTTGTCAATATGGTCGACTTGAGTGGAGAATTTCATGTGCCTGCATGGCAACCGAAATTCCACGAAGGTCACACTACTCACTCTCCGATCTAATCTTAAGGGTAAAGCTTGGGTAGGAGGCTTGTGAATTTGTGTGATATGCATGGATAATGCAAACTTACAAAAACAAATAATTAAAACACAAAATGTGCAATAAAAAAGTAATGGACCAAAATATTTCATAAACGGGATTGTAAATGACAAAAATAAATGGCTTGACTCTCAATAGTCCCCAGTGGAGTCGCCAAGTTGTCGCAATATCATCGCGACGCGGAGCGGTTGATGTCATCCCCTGAAAGGTCTTTTTCGAGATAAGAGTTTGGAGTCGTCACCAATCATCTACGAGGTGTGATTGGTCACCTAAAAATAAAGACATGGTCTGCGAAAACAGATTGTTGGTTCGGGAGTCGACTGAGCGTAGGGAAGGTGTTAGCACCCTACGACACCCGTTCGAAAACAGTGCCACATTTTGTCAAAAATTATCTTATTATTTTATTTGATAAAAAAATGTTTTTATTTTATTTTAAATGTCTCATATTATATTAATTCACATTTTGTAATAAAAAAATGTTTTCATAATTTTGTACAATTTATTTTGGCATATGTCAGTGTCTTGAAGAGACAACATGTCAGGATCAACAAAAAAACACACATGGCATCATGCAACTTGAAAATTGTGAAGCATTATTCTTGGAAATAATTCTGGAATAAGTATTATTAAAAGGAAATCCCCTAAAATTTGGACGAAAGAGATAAATAATAGTAAATATTCTAGACATTAAAATTTTAAACCGAGAAAGATAAACTTTTTAGAGTGAAAAAGAATTTATTAGAGAGAAACATGTAAAAGAAAAAAAGTTAGCATAAGAAAAAATGATCGTGTTTTTAAAAATTACTTTTTTTTTAAAAAAATTTACTTATAATTTCAAACCTATTTTTAAATAATAAAAAAAAATGAATTGGTTATCAAATAAACTTGTCTGACTAAAAAACAAAAATGAAATAATTATCAAATGGGTCGTTTAACTTTTTTTATTTTTTATTCTTTTTTATCTATTTGAACTTTGAGGCTCTTCTTACAACTAGTCTATTACTACGTAATATTATTTTTTTTCAGATTAAAAGAATACCACTATTTATTAGAAAGAACCATGGTAATCTTAAAAAAATTAAGGAATCGTATGGTAATGTTCCTGTTTCCTGTTTCTCATTTTTTGAGAAACAGGCATGTTTGGTAATTAACCTTGTTTCTCGTTTCTAAATTTTGAGAAACGTTTCTGTTGGGAAATTGAAAACCGTGAATAATTTCCTCTTCCACCGAAATATCCAAATACAACCAAAATATATGAAAATGGGAAGAAAACTGTGAAAGCACAAGAATAACGACACAACAAATTATACTGGTTCACCACTAAGAGTTACGTCCAGTCTTCCACTCAGATGTGGGTAATTCACTAATAATTGTTTAAGGATTAGAATACGAAACTCTCCTAAAAAATATCCCCTAGAGGTCCCAACAAAAGTCCTTTAGCTTCTAAGTATTATAACACACTATACTTAGGTACAGGAATGAAAAACACTCACTAAACCCACTGGATACAGAATCCAACAGTGCCCACAACCACTCAAGTCCCTTCTATTTGGATTCTGTACCAATGAAACCTTAACATAAAGACTCTATTTATAAGAGATCAAATATCCTAATTCTTATATGAAAACAATATTGTAATCCTTATAAGGCAACAATATCCTACTCTCAGTAGGAATTAGTAATAGTGTTGAAAAATCATTTTCTTAATAGGATATAGGTTTCCTGTTTTGGCTTCATAATCCCAACAATCTCCCACTTGGAGACAAAACGACAATTCTCTACCTCCCACTGCATCAACAGTGCCCCATCAACTTCTTGACACCCTTTGTCAAGGCACAGTTCTGACTCCTCTATTAACGAACTGATCAACACTGCTTGGCCCTACCTAAGCATCATCTGACTCTGCCCCGAGACTAGGCAGCTCTACGTGGTCTTGTCCCCCAGACTTAGAGACATAGCCACGTACTCCCACTTGATCTAAGTGGCCCCCGTCACTTCCTTTCTCAATCGAACCCAACGACCTCTGAAGGAAGATTCCCCTGATGACTTGGCGCTCCCACCTAAGTCTGTCACCACACTAGAAATAGAACTCGTACCCTTCAATGCACTAATTCGCCTATGCAACTTCACCAGCTCGCCTGAACGTCTGACGGCTGAGGTATGAACTCGATGGCCTATCAAATTCCCGTTTCCCTTTTCTGTACTTCTCAACTGTTTTACTTGAGCTAATGGCAGATTCTTCTGATCTGTTATGGCCATCATTGCTGCTGGTCCTCTAAGGTCTCGCCCTGAACCATCTGCTGCTACTCTGTGCATCGTTTGTCTCAGTGAACCCTTGGCAACCCCAAATTATGACACATAAACAGAAGATCTCTTGTGGCCTTTTGCCACCACCCTAGATTCCCTCTTGAGCTTCCAACAACCCCCATTAAACTCACTACTGTAGCCATCGTCATCTAGCTTCCCTGCAGATAACAAATTAAATCTGAAGCTAGGAATATACCTGACACCTCGTAGCACCAACTCGGCCCCTTCGCCTGTCTTCAAACAAACATCTCCAATTCCTCTCACCTTGGAGATACTTCTATTCCCCATCTTCACTGAGCCATAATCACCTACAGTAAGAGATGAGAACCAACGTTTGTCTGAAGCAACGTGCGTTGATGCTGCAGTGTCAACCACCCACTAGTCTACAGATATGTTCCTCTGAACACAAGCTAGAAACTCTTCAATCTGTTCTTCTTCTGTTACAACGTTTGCAATAGTATTCCCCTTCTCAAGATCTTCTTTAAACTTCCTGCAAAAGTGTTTACTGTGTCCCTTTTTGTGGCAGTAATAATACTCTACTTCTCCACTGGAACTCCCACTATCCCTGCTATATCTCTGCTGCTGCTTTCCATTGTAACTAATCTTTGCCTTCCCTTTGTTCTGAGCTACCAAAGCTGATTCAACCCCATTTTATGCTTCTGAAGTAGATGCAGACATTTTCCCTAATTTTCTCCGGGCTTCCTCAGATAAGGCGGCATCACAAATAGCTGTAAATTTCAAGCTATTTTCCCCTAGTGAATTCGACACTGCGGTCTTCATCGTCTCCCAACTGTCAGGCAAAGATGTCAATAGCCTCATAGCTTTCACCTCCTCGTCAATCTTGACACCCATCCCTTCTAACTTGTTCAAGATATCGGTGAGTTCATTAATGTGGGAATTCACCGAGGTTCCCTCATCCATGTGGATATTAAAATACTTCGTCCATAGAAGTATCTTTGTATTGGCAGAAGGTTTTTCATACCTGTCTTGCAAGACCTTCAACAAATCTTTCGCTGTAGTCTCTTTCGCCACCAGACTACACACATTCATTGATAATGCCATTCTGATGTTGGCAACGGCCTGCTCATCCATCTCATTCCAATCCTTGTCCGGCATCCCTGCTGGTCTCTCCCCTAAAGTCTTGTGCATCTTCTTGCATGTAAGAAGATCATTTACCTGCATTTTCCAAAAACTAAAATTCTCTCCATTGAACTTCAGGACCCCTTCATAATAATGGTGTGCTTGATATCTGTCACCCATGATGCTGCAACCTTACAGCTCTGATACCACTTGTTGGGAAATTGAAGACCCTGAATAATTTCCCCTTCCACAGAAATATCCAAACACAACCAAAATATATAAAAATAGGAAGAAAACTGTAAAAGCACAAGAATAACGACACAACAAATTATACTTGTTCACCACTAAGGGCTACGTCCAGTCTTCCACTCAGATGTGGGTAATTCACTAATAATTGTTTAAGGATTAGAATACAAAACTCTCCCCAAAAATATCCCCTAGAGGTCCCAACAAAAGCCCTCTAGCTTCTAAGTATTATAACACACTATACTTAGGTACAAGAATGAAAAACACTCACTAAACCCACTGGATACATAATCCTTTTCAACTGTACCCACAATCACTCAAGTCCCTTCTATTTGGATTCTGTACCAATGAAACCTTAACATAAACGCTCTAGAGATCAAATATCCTAATTCTTATAGGAAAACAATATTGTAATCCTTATAAGTCAACAATATCCTACTTTCAATAGGAAAAATCATTTTCTTAATAGGATATAGGTTTCCTGTTTTGGCTCCATAATCCCAACAGTTTCCACTACAAAAATTAGTTTAATTTTTGCCATTTCTGTTTCTTCATTTTGTATCCTGATGCTGTTTTAGATTAAATAATATATCTGTATCAAGTTATGAAAACATATTCAATGGTTTGGTAGTCAATGTGACCACCATTTTTTTGTTTATTTTTTATATTTTATATTTTTGTACTCTAAAATGTTTTGGAGTTTTATTTTGATTTAAAACTATTATATTTTCTTAAAAAAATTTTATATTTTTTAAATTAAAAATATTTTACATTTATTTTCTTTTTTTTTATATTTAATATTTTTATAATCTAAAATGTTTTTGAAATTTTATTTTTATTTAAAACTATTGTATTTTCTTAAAAAAAAATTTATTCTTTATTTAAACTCATAATTTATCCTTTTATACCAAAATAAGTTTATGTAAATTATTTTTTCTTTAATAAATTATAAATTTCTTTTTTTCTTTTTTTTATGTTTTTATTTTTTAACTTAAAATATTTTGATAATTTATTCTTTATTTAAACTTATTATATTTTATTAAACAAAAATTTCTATTTTTAAAATTAAAAATTTTATTCTTTATTTAAATTAATAATTTATATTTTGTATCAAAGAAATTTATATTCTAATATATATTTTCTTTAATAAATATTATTCTTCGAGTCTACGTTGTATCTTTTTATATTATATTTACTAAATTTTATTTAACTAAAAAAAATAGAAACAAGGAACAGCGAATAGTTATCAAACATATTTTTGTTTCTATTTCTTTTTTCCACAAAACAAGAAACAGAAGTGATTACTAAACATATTCCCATTTCTAATTCTAAGAAAAATAGAAATAAGAAACAGGAAACAAGAAACGAGAAATGAAAAACGAAAATAAGACCGTTACCAAACGAACCCTAAGTGTGATATAAAATGGTAGACAAGGAATATAACCAAATTTGTTAGTGAAACGATACTGGAAGAAAATTTTGATTTTATGGGTATAGAAAGTGAAAAAGTTGTAAAAAAAATCTAAATTCCAACTTAGTTAAAAGACAAAACTTATCATATTCAAAACCTTTATATTCCATATACATACATACATATAAATAATAAACTTATGATTTTTTTATGCAAAATTTAAACATTAAAATAGAATATTTGAAATAAACATGAAATTTTGACCACACAATATGGTTTGAAACATTGTTGGGAATCATAACATCTTTGGGCCTGTTTGATAACGATTCTGTTTACTGTTTTTTATTCTCGTTTCTCATATTTTCACAAATATACAAGTTTGGTAACTCATCCTATTTCTCATTTTCAAATTTTGAAAAACGTTTAAAAAAATAGACAAACTTTTGGAAACTACACAAAGTAGTTTCATTTTTTTCGTTTCTGTTTTATATACAATTTTTTGTGCAAAATTTAATAGACTTCATTTTTCATTTAGTGGTGTATGTGTAGTCCTCTATTTTATTTGGGTATGAATCCCTATCTTATGCATTGTTCTAAATTTTGTTCGACACGTCGATATTTGAGCGACATATCGACACTTTGACAATCTCGATATCGACTTAGAGGAAAAGGTCGTTTTTCCCCAATGTCGTCGACATGTCGATCAAATGTCTACCAAATATTGATTTTTTTTTTTGCAGTGAATCCGTAAACGTACGGTTGAGAAAATCTGGATCCATCGCGGTCTTATAGTTAGTGAGACTCAGAGGGAGATGTGTTGTTTTTCAAGAGAAAATATGGATAGAAAATTTTGAATCCAAACCTTGCATTTGTGTTCAAAACGTCTTTTCAGTTTTTTATAAATTCAAAGCTTATAGAAGAGCAAAAGCAAAAGTTGAAAATAATAGTACAAAATTATACGACATTGGCTGTTTCTATTTTTCTTTTAAAGAAAATTAAAGTTAAATTCTTATTCCTTTGGTTCAAAAAAGAAAAAAAAGCAGTTAAATTAAATTTAACTATAAAAATCTAACAAAATCTTCGAGAAATAGATTATAAATAATTGATTTATAAAAAAACTTAATTTAAATTAAATTTAATTGAAAAATCTAACAAAAGTAATTGATTTAAAAAGAAAAACAAATTTTAAATTAAATTTAACTAACCAAAATCTTAAAACAAATTAAAAAAATCAATTTAACTAAATATTATTAAACATTTAAATTTAAAACTAAATCTAATTTTTTTAAAATTATTCCATACTTTATATATATCTATATTTCACATATTTTGTTCAAGTAACTAAATTGGATTAGAAATTAGCAATAAAAAAACAACCTTAAAATCTAATTTACTAACTCAAATAATTTTCATATATGTATACATGATTTTGTTTCGAAATTTTAATCGCGACGACATTTCCATAAGTATATTACTTATATATTAAGATATGATGGTTAAAAAATGCTGTTATAGGCTAATTAATCTACAATTAAAGTCTTATTTATTAATTTAAAAAATTTGTATAAATAAAACTAAAAAGAGAAATAATAAATACTTATCAAACATATTTTTGTTTCTATTTCTGTTTTTCAAGAAACACTAAGGGCGTTTGTTTCATGGGATGGTTATCTAGATGCCCGTGTTTGTTTGATAGGAATGTTGGATTCACGGGCATTCTTAGATGCCCGGAAATCTTAGGATGTTTATACGGGAAACATCTGAGCAATTTTAGATACCCTCCTGTAACATGGGTTTCTAAGATTCCCGTGTTGAGGGCATCTTCTTTTGACAATTTTGTCCCTCATCGTTTTTCTTCTATAATATTTTTTCATCAATAATATTTATTTCTCATTTATTTTATATTATTTTAAAAATAAATATATGCACTAATTCATTGATAAATGTCTAAATATAATTTTATTTATATGCTACAGTTAGATTTAAAATAAACATGAGTCAATGATATAATATTTTTATTTGTTTTTAATTCAAATCTAGGGTGCAATCTTTTGTTTATTTTACTATTTCAATAGTCACCAAACATAAACTAAAATTGACATAAAAATATAATATTAAATTAATAAAAATACAATTTTTATATGTATTCAAATAATATTAAATTTAAGGGCATTTTTGGAGTATTACATAAATTTACAATATTCCCATCAATAAATCCGCAAAACAAATCTAGTAATCAAAAATATTCCCAGATATCCTTATAAAATTTCTTACAAAACAAAAGTGGTTATTTGAAATTTCGTATATCTGTATATCTAAAATTAAGTGCATATGGGATTTCAGGCATGTCGGACCATTCCCAAAAAACAAACGGCCGCTAAGAGAAATGATTACCAAACGCATTCTTGTTTTTAGTTCTAAAAAAATTAGAAACAAGAAATAGAAAATGGAAAACAAGGAACAAAGAAACAGGAAATGAGAACGTTACTCAACGGACTCGAAAATTTCCACGATTTCGTTGAATTAATAATAGTAGCTGCACTATAAACTTATTCCCAAGGCAAGTTATGACTTTTATTCATCAACTCATTGACATATGCCTTCTTAATATTAAAATCCACGCTCTTTTATTGCTCTTTTATTTTAGTTAAAACCGTCATCTTTAGTATGGCTTTTGTCCTCTAATGTTTCCTCTAGGTCATAGTTGCAAATGATGAACGAACCACCACTTTTGCACCTTACTTTTGCACATCCAATTCTCACAGAATTTCTCCACACCACTTGAGTATAATGGCCACACACCTTACCAGAGGCGCATGAATTAGTGGTGTAGTTGTAGAACTGCTTCTCGTCCACCCACAACTTTACTGCACTGGTGCCTCCCAAGTTGGCGCTGCCCCACGCAATATTTTCCCCATAAGGCCCACCGGAGTGCACTAAGCTACAATCCTCAACGCGCTTGTTGGCATATTGTCTGACTGTAGTTTGCCACCTTCTCATCCCACTGGATGGGCCCGACGCCAACTTGGGCACGAGCGGTGTTGTGGACGTTGATGTAGTCTTGAGGGGAGTCTTGGGCCAGAGAGGGAAGTGTGGGGAAGGTCAGGACACAGAGGAGGGAGAGGGAGAGGGAGATCTTGAGAAGATGAAGATACATGTTTTGGGTTTTGGAGTTGGAGAATGGATTGGAAGATGGGTGTGGAGAAATGGGATATGCCCATGGTTGTTATTTGTAGGCATCGAGTTTTGGAAAATTATGTTAACACTTAGTTCAACGACTTGCACGAGCGGGAATTTAACTGTCAACCTTTCAAATGTTTTTATCTGCTAAATTATATTTCAATTCGACAAAATATTAAGTTAACTATGTAATTGGATTCCTAGATTAGGGTTTTTTTTCCAATAAATATATATATATATATATATTTAAATTATATTTGAATTTGACAAAATATTAGGTTAACTATGTAATTGGATTCGTAGATTAGGGTTTTCTTTCCAATAAAATCATATATATATATATATTTGACCTAATTAATGGCACACATTTGTTACATGACAAAATCTTGAATCATTTATATAAATAGTTTAAATTAAATATATATTTTCAAATATAGCATAAAGTTTATAACATAATCCAAGTAAAACTCAAACTCAAATATGATTTGAAACACGTCAAGAACGGTCACATTTATGCTACATTTCAAAAAATATGAAAAATTCTACGTCTTTTTTAAATACATATTAAATTTATACTATGAGAAACTTTCCTAAAACATTTTGTAAGAATAGCACAAATGTAAAGAATCCATATTAGATGAGGTATACCAATAATATATAAAATGATACATTAATTTTTTTTAAACAAAAATGATATATCAATAATATTATAAGAAACAGCCAAAGCGAGCATAACTCAGCGATAATTGGTATATATCTTTAACCATGAGGTTGTGAGTTTGATCTCCCACCCCATATGTTCTACTTTTTTTTTTTTGTCACAAAATTGATAAATATAATACCATTACAGTGTCCCTTGTTTAAAAGCCAAGCATACACACAACTCAAAAATTTTGGACGCCCATCTATATATCTTTTTTTGTTACTTCAATTTTTCAATTTTAATATAGTGTTGACGATTATTTGTTTATTTTACTCCAACAAGTGAGTGTAAGGGATTCAAACTCATGATTTCTTAGTAAGAGACTGTTGTCAATTATCGCTGGACTAAGCTCATGTTGACTAGTATTGATGATTAATGAATGATATTAATTGTAACGAAAAGTTGGCGTAATACCAATGACTAGTGAGGTTGTTTATGTACGACTAACAATTTTTCAACTCAAGACAATTGAATTTAATAAGATAATTAATTGACAAAATGTGCCTTACACGTATCCAACCGAAAGTTAAAGGCTTGTTTAGTAACATTTGTGTTTATTATATTAAAGATTGATTTTGAGCCTAGTTTAGTAATAAGGCATCTCTTATTATTTCAAAAGTCATGATTCAATCCTCCACTCAACCACGATGTTGAACCTTAAAAGTTACAAGGTTAAGGTTAATTTTACAAAATCAAACTTTTTTTTTGGCACCAAAGCAAGTGGTAATCAGCATATGTCTAAAATCAAGAGGTTGAGAGTTCGAATCTCCACCTCAATATGATGTACTAAAAAAAATAGTAAAGGATTGTTTTAGTCATCTTAGATGTTTGTAATTTTAGATGTTTGAAAATCTAGATGTTTGACATCTTTATTTTGTACAGAGCTTTATAATGATTTTTAAAAATATTTGAATAACTATATTTGTTTATAAGGACTTATATTTGGAAATGTAAAAAAATTATGTAGTTGTTCCATAAAAGCCGGTTGCAATGCAATTTATATCTTGACTTTTATGACTTCAATAATTTAATAGTTTTTTCTTATTAATTTGGTTTACATTAAATTTAAATTTTAGGCCGTTTGTTATTGCTATTGCTAGTTTTGCTGCTCGCCACTCGCCAACGTACGATTTGGCTTTATTTTGTTTTGATATTTTTATAAAATATTTTCTAGTAACTATTAATTTTAATTTTAACTTGAACTTTTTTCTCAAAAGAAAATTATATAACTGATGCAACTTTTATTGAATTATATTTTTACATTATCACATCAGGAAAAACATGTTTTTGTTTTTTTTTTATGGGAATGATATTTGTTTCTACAGATTTTTTTTTGTACATGTATAATAAATATCAATTTTAAAAAAATCTACCAACCAAATTTTGGTAGATATTATATAATTTAATTGTACTTTATTTTATAGTTAATTAAAATATATAAATATACTCAAAGTGTTGTTTATTAATGAATGAGCATACTAATTTATTTTAATAAAAAAAATTGATAAAAAAACTATGAAAAGAGAATAAAGGATAGATGCTAATATTTTGATTGATAACAAGAAATTTTAATCAAAATAGGAGACAAGATTGTATATAATAATAATAAAGGCAAAATACATTTTTGGTCTATGAGGTTTGAAGTAGATGTCTACTTGGTCTTAAAATGAACACTTTTGGTCACTGAAGTTTGAGATAAGTGTCTAATGGGTCCCTGAAGTTTCAAAATGAACACTTTTCATTCTTGGGATTTAAAGTATGTGCCAACTTGGTCTCTGAAGTTTTAAAATGAACATTTTTTGTCACTAAAGTTTGAGAAATAGTTCTAGATGGTCATTGATTTTTTTACTGTTAATTAATTAATACTAAAATGACATTGCAAATTGCAATTAAATTGTTTATTGTAGTTGCTGATGTGGCAGATTATATTAATTAAATAACATATGTGTAGGTGATGATACTTTTTCTCTCTCATCTCCTCATCTCTTCCGCTCTCTTTCTCCTACCCTTTTCGACCACGACGTCTTTGCCGCCGCTGTTCATACTGACATAATCATTTAATTACAATTTGCAATATCATTTTAATATTAATTAATTAACAGTAAAAAAATCAGGGACCATTTAGAACTATTTCTCAAACCTCAGGGACCAAAAGTGTTCATTTTAAAACTTCATTGACCAAGTTGACATATACTTTAAACCTCAAGGACCAAAAGTGTTCATTTTGAAACTTCAAGGACCAATTAGACATGTATCTCAAACCTCAGGGACAAAAAATGTTCATTTTGAAACTTCAGGGACCCAGTAGACATCTATCTCAAACCTCAGAGACCAAAAATGTATTTTGCATAATAATAATAATAATATAACTAAGTCAATCCGAGCAAATTCAACTTATTAAGACATCATCATCATAAGAGTTGTTCATTTTTTGTTGTTGTTGAGAAAATGATATTGCATGTTCAATTGTTCAATTATCCATAATAGTCCTATTAATATTGTACAGTAGTTAGGAAGGAGCTCTTTCTCTCATAATAGTGTGCCCTCCTTATTTTGAGTTGGTCAATATAAAACATTAAATAAGAGTTGTGAAATTGCAATATCATTTTGTATTTTTAATCACATTTAAAACCAACATTATTAGTATGGCGTAGGATAGACAAACTAAACTTTTCAAAGACAGAAATTTGAGAGGTTAAATCACGAATTTAAAAATAAGATGCAATAGTCAAAGTGAATATAGTTCAATGGTAATTGACACCTATCTCCAATCAAAAAGTTGTGAATTCGAATCTCTATCAATCACATCACATGTTGTATTAAAAATAAGAGAGGAGAGAAAATATCATCTCTGTGTTAATATATTGCCTTAATTGAAAATTTTCAATTTAGGGAATGAAATTGGAGAAATTTAAACGATTATGGACCACATTGAAAATTACCAAAGGACAATTTGGTATATTAACATTTTTTTTTAATATAATATTGAGTGGGATACTTTATCTTCTCATCATTCATTTACATAATTGATTAACCTAGGGGTCATTTGATAATTATTTTATTTTGTATTTTTGGTTTTTAAATAACATGGTTGTTTGAATTCAATTTTTTGTTTTATGTTTTTTTTTAAAAACATTTAAGTAAATTAAAAAAAAATTAAAAGCAAATTTGTGTTCTTCAAAAATCTCATTTTTCCGCTAAAGTTGAACCTTTTTCTTTTGACACGTTTTTCTCTAACAAATTTCTTTTTCGAAATTTTTTCCTGCCTAAATTTCTATATCTAAAATATTTTATTGTTCTATGTCTACAATTTTCATGGCTCTAACATTTACTATTATTTTCTCTCTAAAAAATTTCAACTCTATCTATTATATCATTCTTATTTTTCTCTTTCTAAAAATTTAATAGTGTCCCAATTTTTTTTCTCAAATTTCGCCTTTTATAATTTTTATTCTCTTTATATAGCAAATATATCTCCAATTTTTCTCTATCTAAATTTTTTCTCTTTCAATTTTTTCACTATAATTTTTTTTAATCTATTTTCTCTAACAAATATAACTCGAATTTCTTTTTCTGTCAAATTTTTTACTATAATTTTTCTTTTTTTTTTCTTTTTTTCTCTAACATATTTTTTGCTCTTAAATTTGCTCTCTTAGATTCTCTCTCTTTTGTCTTTCAACTTTTTTCTCACTAAACCTTTTTTTTCCCTCTGAATCATTTTTTTTCTCTATAAATTTACTCTTTCTAAAATTTCTCTTTAAAAAGCTTATTTTTAGCTCTCTAAGTTTTTGTTTTCATGTGTATATATTTAGGATGACAAAAATCCCTCAAGAAGTCACGTACTAGCTTCAAGAACAAGGAAGGTATTTTCAACCATGTCTGAGCCCGATTCCATTTTTTAAATAATAAATATGTATTTATTAACTAATTTACTAAAGTAAGATTAAAATATAAATATTTTTTAAAACTAATTATTTATACTATTAAATAACAATTTTTATATATTTATTACTCTTTTTATTTTTTCATATCTAAAATTAATTAAGTAAATTTTTTCATGAAGATCCTCATCCCAAAGGAGGATTCCTTGACGTAGACCTTGATTTCAAAAATCGGAGAATGAGGTGGGGATGGAAATAAAAAATTTCCACGAGGTGGGCATGCTTGATTTCATATCTACTATACATAGATTTCTCTCTCTCTTGCATATCTTTTAACTCTCTAACCTGGAAAAGATATAAAATAAAAAATTGGTTACCAAACAAATATGTTTGAAAACAAAAAACCAATAAAAAAGATCAAAAACAATTTTGAAACACATATGATTTTTGTTTTTTAAAAACTGAAAAGAAAAAGATTAAAAAAATAAAAAACCAAGAACGGAAAACAAAAGATTAAAATAATCAAAAACCAAAAACAGAAAACAAAAAGATTGAAAAAATCAAAAACCAAAAACAAAAAACAACTTAATCATAGTAATCATTGACATGATTAACTACTTTGTACTGTGCTAGCATTATTAACACTTAATTTTTTAAATTGTTATTTCTAAAATGTTAAATCCTTATTATACTATATTTATAGTTTTAATAAAAATTTTGATTGAATCGTATGCCTTAGTATGTTAAAATTTTGATGAAATCCTTGACTAATTCATGTCCATTAGGCTTCTAACAATTTTTTCTAGTCCAGCTAAGTGGGATTGGAATTTAAATTTTTTTCACATTTAGGACAAATGGTAATTATATCTTAACGACTTGAACTATATTTAAGTTGGTTCAACGCGACTTCCAACATAAAAAAAGATAAAAGAGTAGGAATCAACCATCATAAACCTGAAATGAGATTTCAAAATCTCTGTATTTTTAGATTATATGTCATAACCCATTAAACTATATATTCAAGTTGAGCTATATGTTCAAGTTCTATCTTGTAAGATTCTACATATTTGTAACTATCCAAAAAAGTTAATTTATAAGTTTGGAACTAAAATGATCTAAAATGTTTATTCTTTCTCTACCGAGAAATTTCACTCAACAATATAAATTTATATACATATATATATTTAAAAAAATGTCACAATATCTTTTAATTTCTTTTTTCAAAATATATCATAATTGTACTTTTCATAGTGTATTTTACATTATATCTAAATTCTGAGTTTGAATTGAATTATGACGTTTCTTCTTCTTTTTTCTTTTGGTAAAATTTCAAACTTTCTTCTATGCTTGAAAAAATATATTTATTTTATACTGTCGAAGTCTTGATTGGAAATATTAGTTAAATTTACCATGATTATTTTTTTTCTTTTTTTTCTTTTAATTATTATTTTTAAGTGTATAGCGTTTAATGTTGAAGTTACTCCATCAAAGTATAAGGATAATACATTTTCAAAAAAGAAAAAAAAAAGTCTAGGATAATAGTTGAGTTTTATTTATTTTTCCTTGAAAAGGATTGAAAGCTAGATGCTTTTGACAGTTTGGTTGATTTTGATTACAAAATATTTATTTCTTTAACTCCAATTTTTAATTGAATGCAAGTTCTTCTCCAAAAAAAAAAAAATGACAAGATTTTATTTATACAAATATACATAATAATTTCAGTTCAACTCTTACTTTTTAAATATAATAATAATTTTAGTGTAGGTCAGCAGTCAGCACACGTACCACATCTAATGGTTGAAGTGTGATTTTATTATATGATTTTATTGCATGAAATTGCAATGTGGTATATATTTTTTTTAATCTCACTTTAATATAATGTTGTATGCATGTTCAGCACATATATTAGCATTCAAATCTACGACATTCCAAAACATCAACTTATAATAATAATAATAATGTTTGTTATCCTCAGATAATCTGGAATGACATCTAATATTAGCATTCAAATCTAGGAGTTTTTGAGCATTGATGATATATAGTCAGAAATATGGTTCAATTCTATAAATGATTGTAGCGATATCTAACATGACATTTGATAATGTTCCTATTTATCGTTTCTTTTTTTAATTAGTCTTTAGGAAATATCAGTATTTGATGTCAAAGCGAGCATAACTCAGCGGTAATTGACATATATCAATAGGTTGTGAGTTCGTTGTGAGTTCGAATCCCCTCCCCGACATGTTGTACTAAAAAAATTACAGATATACATTTGAATATGACAAAAATTAATGGCAAATTCATTAAAGATAAAAAAGATTTGTAATATTGCACAAATTAAAAAAAAAATCTCATCTCATCTCATTATATTGCAAATTCATTAACAACGTCTATCTTGTGATGAATCTAAGCACCTATTAGCAATAAACACTGATAAAAGTAGAATAGATTCTATCAGTGATATGATCTATAAACTATAGATGTCAACCTTACAAAATTGTCATATTTACAAAATCATGTTCCTTATGTCAAATCAGAAAATATAAAAAAATTATTTTCCACCCATTCCATAATTTCTCTCTAGTTTCATTTTCAATAAAAATGAACTAATAACAAGTATAAGAAATAGTTATCCAATACAATTTTGCTTTTTCATTTTTAAAAAGTGAAAAGAAAAAGAAAATATAGAAAATAAGAAACACGAAACAGAAGAAAAAAACAAGAACGTTACTAAACAGACTTTAAAATACCTCAAACGGCTACAAGAAAGCATTGATTCTTCATTCTTGTAGCCATCAATGCTAAATATTCTTCAAAAGATTTTTTCCTGCCAAATTACCTTGGAACCATGTTAATAAACTCAAAGATCATTTCTTATATCCAATGTTAATTGGTAGGCGAGCATGTTGGGTTTGTAAAATGTTCCAACAAAGTCCTACATTGGTTAGGGAAGATGGTGATAAATTATGGTATATAGATAGGATACAATTATCTCCATTGATATGAAGATTTTTTGGTGAAATCAAAAGCAAGAGTTATGACCAAAGTAGACAAATATCATACCATTGTGAATATACTTGAGGTACCGTTGTTCTCAACTGAACAATGATTTTACATTTTCTATACTCTATTTTAGCATCATCATTGTTATGGTGAAGGAATTCTTAAAAGAGGCTCATCATTTAGGGCCCGTTTGAAAACCATTTTGTTTTTGGTTTTTGGTTTTTAATTGTTTGATAACCAATTCAATTTTCTATTTTTTGTTTTTCAAAAACCATTTTGAAATTCCATGTAAATTTAAAAAAAAAATAGTTTTCAAAAACAGGTTTTTGTTTTTCAAAATCTGATTTTTTTCTTTTAATATTTAATTTTTTTCTTTCTCATATTTATCTCTAAAAAATTATTTCTCACTCTAAAATTTTTTTATTTCTAAATTTCTCTTTACCAATCTTATTTTTCTTTCTCTGAAAATTTAATATTTTCCTAACATTTTTCTCTCTAAAATTTCATTTTTCTCTTTAAAATTTCATCTTTATAACTTTTCTCTCTTCGTAATCTATTTTTTCTTCTGAAAAATTATATTTTATTTTCTCATTCAATTTTCTTTCACGGTAACTTTTATTTGTCTTTGTATTTATTTATTTTCTCTAAAAATTATAGTTTGAATATTGTTTTTATCTCTAAATTTGTTTCCACTATATTTTTTTCTTTCTTTATAATTTCTTTTTTTTCTTTAACATCTCTTTTCCTCTCAACTTTACTTTTTTCTTTGTTTGTCTTTAACTTTTCTTTCCCTATTTTTTTTTTCAAAATCATTTTATTTATCTCTCTAAAACTTTTCTTCCAAAAGTTTATTTACATATCTCCAAATTTGTATTTTCATGTCTCTACATTAAGTCCCAAAAATAGGAAAGACATGTCCCGACCCTGTCCCCGTCCTTTTCCCGATTTAATTTTTTAAATAATTAATATGTATTTATTACACTTTTTTATACTTAAATTCTAAAAATAATCAAAAACAATTATAAAACCGATAATTTTTCTTGAGAACATCTCTCGGACCCAATAACAAGGTGGAGACGGAGACTAAAAATTTTCACGAGCACGAAAATGGAGAGAGCATCCTCATTTGCACCGACACCATTGTCATCTCTACTCTATATAAAATTTTCTCTCTCTAATATGTATTATAAATTTTATAACTTTTTAAAACAAAAAACTAAAATGGTTACCAAACACGTTTTGGTTTTCTGTTTTTTAAAAACAAAAAACAAAAAATGGTTATCAAATATATGGTTTTTGTTTTTTAAAAACAGAAAACCAAAAACCAAAAACTAAAAACAAGAAAAACCAAAAACCAAAAACTAAAATGGTTATCAAATGGGCCTTAATTTTTACAAAATATGAATTTATAGATCACATCTTCTAACATCATCGTTTGCTTCAACTCTTTGGCAGAATGATATGTTTGTGATCACGAGACCGAACGGTTGACGTCGTCCTCTTTTAAGAGTTTTCTAAAATAAAAGAATTTGAAGTCGCTACAAAACATGCTGGGTGTGATTAAAAAGAAAATTTGGTCCATGTCAATTATATTGAGTTTGAGAGTCCTATCTAAAAAAGGTATCACTAGCAGAAATATAGTTTCTATGACAGTTATGAACAGTAAAAGAGTTTGGAAGAAAAAAAAATTGTCACAAATTGTGGGGGCTCAATTTTGACGGAAAAAGATGCAACTTTCTGAATTTTTCAAATTTTATGACAATTAAAAACTATCACGAAAACTGATATATTAACGTACACCTTACGACGCTTGTGAAAATGATTAGCAGTATTTCATCTTTTGTTATCCACTCTATTAAATTAATGAAGTTCACAAAAAATTATTTTATTTTATTTTTAAAGTGTCCCAAATTTATTTTTAGTATCATATTTCTACTTTTTTTTTCTGAAAAAATTGCATAAACCCCTGAATTATAAAGTTATTACAATCACACGCTTATGAATTTTAAATTGGATTAATCACCCTAAAACTAACAAAATAATTGTTGCTATTAAACTGAACAATTAAAACAACTGCTTTTAAAACATATAAGTGGATTGGTCCAGATCTTTATTTTGCTTTTGAGAACTATATTCTACTTTTTAGAGTTTTAGAATTTATAGATGTATGTTCCCATACGAAAGAAAAAGTTAAAACGACTGCTACCAGCTTTTAGCTTTCTTCTTCCTAACCGAGACCGGTCAGCTTGACTTGAGTTTGATTGGCTCTCTTCTTCTTTGAAGGTATGGCCTTTGGCCTACAAAGTTGCCTCTAGGGTCATAGTTGCAAGTGATAAAGGTACCACCATTTCTATATTTCCTTGGGTTGGTTCAGTAGACTGATCAGTTAACTGAGTCCGATCAACTTGACTTGAGTTTGATTGACTCATCTCTGGTCCAATTTGCTCGGCCTGGGTGGTTTGACCTTGCTCGGGTCTGGTGTGGTTGAATAGTCCAGCACGGTTAGTTTTTGTCTGGTCGGGTGGTTCTGGCTGAATTCGATTTAATCGAACATTCCTTGGTTTCTCGACCCACATTGCTTTTTGTTGGATGTGGATACAAAAATCAATGGAACATAGGCCATTCTCGGTGACGGGGCTCGAGATAGCAGATCTATATTAACCTGTTTACCCTTGCTTCCGCTCGCCGGCCTAATGAGACCTGGGGTTCCCCCCGAACCCCCCAGTAGTCCGCCAACAGAAGCCTAGACTCGAAAGAAGGAGAGAGAAGAGGGTCTTGTCTTCCCTCCAACGACTAGCTTCCTTCCCTTTCTTGTTCCGGT
>NW_019104540.1:477375-478622 GCF_001995035.1 Momordica charantia | reverse complement strand
TCGCCGGAACCATTTATGATGGCCGCGTCTACGTGGATTGTGGTGCTACCATTCCTTTAGGATACCTTTCGTTCCTTCTTCGAACCTTTTGGTATGTATTACCCCCTAACTATAGATCAGATCCACCAGACGAGAAACTCAATTCTGCACTGCTGCTGAGTCGTCGAACTTATCCACCAAGGGATTCCTTGAATTTCTGTGGATTGCGTTGGAGGAAATCTACCAAAGCTAGGCAGATAGATGGACTCCGAAAGAGGGGGTTCGCTTTGTTTGGGATGAACATCCACTATCCTAAATATGATTCCGTTCCGTCAGGGTCAGAGGAGGTTCCATTTGCTCTCTGTTGTATGCTTTCATTCTTTGTTCTACTAATTGTTCTTTGAGAATMTTTAGGTTGCCATTGTTTTTAACATATATATATATATATACACACATATACATACATACATAGATTGATATATATGTTCTAACCTTTTTTAGGGGCAGCCGTGAGAAAGGGCAGCCAAGAGTTTTTTGAGAAGCCGATTTTGGAGTATTTTGACAGCAATTTGTGGTGGTGGCTCAGGAGTTGGCAATATAGAAAGGACAGATCGAGATCGATAATTTGAGTAATTCATTCTTGATTATTCTGTGAGTTTTTTCATTCCCGTTTCTATGTATTAATTGTGTTAAAATACTTAGAAGCTAGGAGCTTTTGTTGGACCAGGAGATATTTTGGGGGTATTATTGTATCCAATCCTAACAAATGAATCTGTTGTGTCATTTATCTTGTGCTTTACAGTTTTTCTTCATATTTGTATATTGTGGTTGTATTTGAATATTTTCTGTGGAAGAAGAAATTATATTGAATCGTTAATTTCCCAACACAGTCATCCCACCATGGATATAATTTCATCCCTTAACATCTTACTTCTATATATCTTTTCTAGCTTTAATTCAAAGATTGAACAAAAAAAAAAGAGTCCATTTGTAAAGACAATATAACTTTCCTTGACCTCAATATTGGTGAGACTTGAGAGAGTAAAGTGTTTGGTCGATCTGCCACGTTTGGCACTCAGCGAGCCTAGTTGCTCCATAGAGATGGAGACGTAATGAGAAGAATCAAACAAGGTATTAAATTTCTATCTTTTTGTCCTTCGAGCGGTATTAAATTTATGTCGATATGTCCATATTTTCTATACCAGATCAGGACTTTGGCAATAATGTAAAGATCAGTTAATTGATATTTACCTAAAGTATAAAAAGAT
>NW_019104540.1:459875-472375 GCF_001995035.1 Momordica charantia | reverse complement strand
ATAATATTATTATTACCAAAACGAAAAAAAACTCAAGTATCACGATTCGATCTTACTTATAAGTTACCAAACGGTCTCTTAGCCACTGTGCAACAGTATACATTTTATTTTGAAACGTTGTGTTATATATATATAATAATTGTTTTGTTTTTGCCTAGACTAACATTGTCGTCTCTTGAAGAGACGATCAGGCGGGATTTTCGAAATCCCGCCAAACATGTCGTCTCTTCAAGAGACGACCAAGCCTTATTTTTTTTAAAAAAATTAACGTGGCGCTTACAAACCGCCACGTTACCACCAGCGTTTGCCACTTCACAGGTCGTCTCTTGAGAGACGACCTACTATTTCCAAAACATTATTTTTGGAAATAGTTTGGGAAGTGGTATATTTTCGTAATTACTTTCGAAAATAGCATTATTAAAAAAAAAAAATCCCCCAATATCCTTCTGACTAATATTTTAAATATCCTTCAAACTAATTAAATATCTTATTAATTCATCTCTATCCTAATTAATCTATTTTAATTATTCTTCAAACTAATTAAAAATCTTATTAATTCACTTATATCCTAACTAAAAAATTGGTTAACAAATTCCACAGTTCTAACTATTTTCGTATTCTCTTTGTCTTAAATATTCTTACACGAGTTTCACCAATCACCATCTTAGTTCCCCAATTTGAGATTTTAAATCCAAATATAAATATTATCTCAAATCAATTCTAATTTCATAATTTATCTTATTTTCATTGAATTGAAAGTGTCCATTTTATTCTCAGAAAACGAATATGCAATGGAATATCAATCTTAATTTCACAACCCAACAACAACAGCTAATCATGATTCTCTGGTCTCTGGCGGTGCTAATTTTAAGAACATTTATGAGTTCCCATTTTGCTAGTTGCGCTTGTTTTCTTCAAACGTGGCAGATGAGCTTACTGTTGAAGAAATAATTGGAAATCGATGAACGATTTTAGGCATGCCTTCTTTCTTTTCCAGAAGAAAAGAAAATTTTGAGTCTCTCATTGTTTAGGAATGGTGCAATAAGTCAATCATTATAAGGCTATCAGAAGTTAGAGATGTGGTGTAGGCCTTATCACTTATATCGAATGTCATGACAACGACTACTGCATAGTTGTAAATACAGACCCCGTAGATAGTTTCACATATAGTGGTGTAAGCGCAAATGCCACTCAGAATGTAATTTACCTCAAAGAATTGAAATATAGATACATGGACCCTATATATACCGACAAGTACTGTGTTTATCCTTACCTACTTAGTCTGTGTATTCTGTGTGTATCTACAATTGTATGCTCTCATCCTGTCTTTTGCAGCTAGGCTGGTTGAGAAAAATCCAGGTACTGTGTGTATCTCTACTTAATCTGTCTATATGCGTATTTACCCTATATATGTATGCAAAGACATATACATCCCATGAGGTTGACGATGATGGAAAATTGGAGAATGCCAAGGATCAATTACATTTTTTTGGGGAAGAAGGAGACAGTTGGTGAGTTTGGAAGTTGTAACAATATTAATTATCATGTCTCCCAGCTGTCCCCCCCATAGTTTTAAAAACAATATTTAATTTTTCAATCCTATTTTTTATACTCATTTTTCCAGTTTTCTACATTGATTTTACGTTTTGTTAGGCTATTTTTCATAATCTTCTACCTCTTAATCTTTTTTTATTTCAAAATATTCATTTAATAGATTTTATTTTTGAAAATTTGAAAATTTGAAATATAGATTTTATTTTTGAAAATTTGAACTTTAAGATTTTGATTCTCTATTTTATTTCTTAAGATCAAAACATAGCAAAGAGTTGTTTCAAGGGTATTTTTGCCACAAAATTTTAAGGGTAATTTTAGCTATTTTGATGGAGAGTATATTTGTCCACATTAAATTTTTGCGTTGAACTATAACTTCATGGTAGCCATTTTTATGATATTGGATACTTTTAACTATTTTTCAAGTCGCAATATTTAATATAGCCATTTCTCTAGTTGCATCTTAAATTTAATTGGTTTAATTGGGTCATAATCAATTTAGTTCGCAAATCTATTGGATGATATTTTGACTCCAAGCCGAAATTACCATATGGATTAATATTTAAATTTAAATAAGTTTAAATCTACTTAAAGAATTAGGTTGGGTTCAAAATCACCAAGCTCAAATTTTTTGAAAATAAAATTGGGCTCGTAAACCAAATAGATCCTAATCCATATGTTGAGTCCAAAATCACCCAAGCTCTAAAACCTAACTAGTGGAAACCTCTCTAAATAGAGGTCAAGATTACTTTAAAAGAATATAGAACTTCGATCTAAATTCAAGAACAACCATCTCAATCTTCACATCAAGGAATACTCTATCGACGTTTTATCGATATTTATTAAGACATCGATATTTCTATCAATATCAACATTTAAAACACTGAATCTAGCATAATATTATAAATGAAATATTATAAAGGAGTGCAACAAAAATGTGGAATACCCGTCAACAAGTGACTAATGGCTATTTTTAAAAACAATATTTAATTTTTTAATCCTATTTTTTATACTCATTTTCCACTTTTCTACATTGATTTTATGTTTTGTTAGGCTATTTTTCATATTCTTCTAACTCTTAATCTTTTTTTTTATTTCAAATATTCATTTAATAGATTTTATTTTTGAAAATTTGAAAATTTGAAATATAGATTTTATTTTTGAAAATTTGAACTTTAAGATTTTGATTCACTATTTTATTTTTTAAGATCAAAACGTAGAAAAGAGTTGTTTCAAGGGTATTTTTGCCACAAAATTTTAGAGGTAATTTTAGCTATTTTGATGGGGAGTATATTTGTCTACATTGAACATTGCATGGTAGCCATTTTTATGATATTGGATACTTTTAACTATTTTTCAAGTCGCAATATTTAGTATAGTCATTTCTCTAGTTGCATCTTAAATTTAATTGGTTTAATTGGGTCATAATCAATTTAGTTCACAAATCCATTGGATGATATTTTGACTCGAAGCCGAAATTAGACCATATGAATTAATATTTAAATTTAAATAAGTTTAAATCTATTTAAAGAATTAGGCTGGGTTCAAAATCACCAAGCTCAAATTTTTTGAAAATAAAATTGGGCTGGTAAACCAAATAGAGCTCAATCCATATGTTGAGTCCAAAATCACCCAAGCTCTAAAACCTAACTAGTGGTCAAGACTTTGAAGACTTTCGAAGAATATAGAATTTCGATCTAAATTCAAGAACAACCATCTCAATCTTCACATCAAGGAATACTCTATCGATGTTTTATCGATATTTATTAAGACATCGATATTTCTATCAATATCAACATTTAAAACACTGAATCTAGCATAATATTATAGATGGAATATTATAAAGGAGTGCAACAAAAATGTGGAATACCCGTCAATGAGTGACTATATAATTAAAGTCATTTTCCAGTTAAATTCTAAATACAATTCAAAGTTGTAGAACTTGTCAATCTGAAATTTGTCATGGAATTTTTATGAAAAACTATTGTTTGAGAGCTCTGATATTGGAGACCTCTCACTGACTTGGAGCAACATTTATTTTCTTTTCTTTTCATTGAAATTTTGTTTATATATGAAAGACTGAAAATTTCATTGAAAAGTAGTAATGTTTTTTCCTCAACTAAAAATTAAATTCTCTTGTCGTCTTCACTGTGAAAGATTACCTCAATGACTTGTATGCTTCCTTAATGGATAGGAAATTTCTGCAATTCGTTGACAAGACTTGAGAAACAATATAGGTTGCAAGGTTGGTTGCAAGGTTGATTGCAAGCCTTTATCAAAGGATACAACCCTTACATAAAAAATTGTGTTCATAAAAAATTTTCTCCCTATAATCGGGACCAGTTACCTGGGCTAGTAATACTATGACCAATGCATTACTCGAATTTGAGACCTCGATGCCTCAAGCGATTGCCATTGTGCCTTCTCGAAGAGCTCAACTTTGTATTTAGTTATTAAATCTAGCTTCAAGTTATTTCGTGGGTCAAACTAAATATAGCTGAACTGGTTAAAGTTGTGTTCATTAAAACTAAATATATATTTGACCAAAAAGTCGGACATGGAAGTTCCATGTGTTGGTGGTTGAACTAAAAGAAAAGAAGTTATTTTATGTGTGAATTTTCTTATAGTTATTAATTTAGTTTCTATTTTCATTTTTTCTGTTGGGAATGAATATATTATTTTTTGAGGCTAAAATAATGACTTTTTTAATTTTTATTTGAGTACAACATGTGGGGTGATAATTCGAATATGTGGCGGTGATAATTCGAACTCAAGACATTTTGATCGGAGATAGGTGCCTTAACTGGCGGATCCAGGATTTTACTTCGGGCCAGAGGAAGGGTACAAATACATATAAACATAATGAAAAAATATAATAGGATTTAGAAAAAAAAAGACATTAGAGTTGGTCTTTTAGCTAAAATTTGTAAGTTTGTGAGGGTTATTTACTAGTAGATTTTGTGTATTAATTAAACTTAATTTATTGAGTTTTTGTAGATTTTTCATTATTAATAGAGTGATAAAAATTATGACATTTAAAAAGATTACTATTATGAATTTAAATTTATTAAAAAATTTAATTAGATATACAAGTTACAATTATTTATTTTAAGTGAAAAATATATTTTTCTAAAAAAACTTTTGGAAAATCAAAATAGGCTTGAGATTCAACCGCATCACCATACAAATATATTTAAAAATTAACAAAAAAAAAAAGAAAAAAGAAAAAAGAAAAAAAGTTGCAAACTAGTTATGATTCGAACTTAGGAATCACGTGAAAGGAAAACTACCTAGACAAACAATATTTTGATTTTTTTTTCTTTTTGACATCGCAATATTTTGATTTTTATATAATATACTTTATTAATTTTAAGTAAAATTTAGTGCATCCGTCCCTGGTGTCTCAATATGGTTAATTGAAGGCTTTTACAAGTTGGAAAGCAACAATTATATATAAATATATATATATATCCGAAAACCTATAAATTTTTAATTTTAATTTAGGTCAGATTTTGAGGGATTGAAGAAGACTACAGTTGAAGGCTTTAGGAGAATAATGTTTTTGATTATTCTGTAATGAAAAAAATCATAAAAATATTGAATTTTGAATAATAATTTAACCTTAAAAAAATGTCTATATAACTAGAAATTTATAAATTTTGTGACCAAAATAAATATAATAATTATTGGGGCAAAATGACCTTGATATATTTTTGGTATCATATTCTTTTTTTTTTTGAAAAAATTACATAAACCGCGACGTATTATAGGATTATTATAATCACATCTATACATTTCTAATTTGATTAATCACTTCGAAGTTAACAAAATTGTTGCAATTAAACCCAACCATTATTACAATGTTAAGACATAACTAAAAGATATATCTTTGAGGTAGGGGTGCAGGTCGTTTCATATATATATATATTTTTGGGGAGATACTATATTATACTTTTTATAATTTAATAACGATTCAATAATGATTCGACATTATGTTTATGAAAGAAGAAATTAAAACGACTGCTATCTTGTAAGAATATAGTATCAAAATTCATCATATAATTTTCTAGAATTCATTTTATTGATAACATATGTAGCATTTGTTTTTTCATTCTCACATGATATTAATAATGGTAGCATGCACGCACGTATTACATAAACTTAATTTTATAAGACATGATCATAGTCGACCGGTCTTGAATTATTTTTATTTAGCGACATTCATAATTACCTATAACATGACTTTTATTTTAATTTGAAGTTTGAAGCCTCCTTCAATATGGTCTTTGGCCTGCAAAATTGCCAGGAGGATCATAGTTGCAAGTGATGAAAGTACCACCATTTCTACATCTCACTTTGGCACATCCAATTCTCACTGAGTTCCTCCACACCACTTGGGTGTAATGGCCGCACACCTTGCCAGGGGCGCATGAATTGGCAGTGTGATTGTAGAACTGCTTTTCATCCACCCACAATCGAACCGCGTCAGTGCCTGATAAACCGTGACCAGTACTCCCTGCGATATTCTCCCCATAAGGACCGCCTGAGTGCACTAATTGACAGTCGTTAATGCGTTGATTGGCATACTGTCGAGCAAAGTTCGCCACCCTCTCATCCCAATGAACGGGTCCGACCCCGACTTGGGCACGAGCAGCGTTGTGGGCATTAACAAAGTCGTGTGGGGCATGTTGAGCCAGAGAGGAGGGAATTGTGGTGAAGGTCAAGACACAGAAGAGGGAAAGGGAGAGCTTGAGAAGATCCATTTTTGTTTGGGTTTTGGAGTTTGGAAAATGGATGAGAAGAGATTGTTGTGGAGAAAATGGGATGGCCAATGCTTGTTATTTATAGGCATGGAAATGTGGAATATTATGTCAAGTAATATGAGAATTGGCTTTGTAGATTTTTCAAAAGTAGAGTATACATGGGCAATTTTTTTTTTAATAATAATAATTAGTAGTAGTTAAAATATATCTTTTTGGTTACTTTTTAATTTGCTAATTTTAATATATTAAAAAATTGATTTTAACAACACGTGGAGTAAGAATTTAAACTTTCGACTTTTTGGTTAAAAAATATATCTTAACCAATTCAATTATGCTTTTGTTAATACATAATAATTATTAGTGAATGATAAGGTTAAAAAACACATTATTATATATATATATATTTTTTTTTAATTTTTATAATTACATAGAAGGAAGATTTAGTTCTATTAACTTTTATATGTTGTGATTTAGTCCAAGTAGCTTTTGTAATAATTCAGTTTCTAAATTTTAGCGGGTAACAATTTAATCTCTATAGTTTCAAATTTATAACGATTTAATATTTTTATTGCATGTGAGAAATATTATTAGCGTGAAATTGATTTTTAGTATATAGCGATATAGTATAATAAAATTTAAAAATGCATTTGATCTTCGAGCGATTTATATATGATTTAGATTCGTAAGAAACCTCATTATGCCTTAAATTGAATTTTTATGTAAAAGACTAATAATTATGTATAAAGTTTAACGGACTAAATCGTTACGTATGAAGTTCTAATAACTAAATTATGTTACTTCTATGAAAATATTAGGGACTCAGATACATTTTTTAACACATTAAATATAACGATAAATTGATGTGTGTGTTTATATATATTATTTTTTTAGATGTAGTTTGAACACACAGTGTTATGTTATGTCTATCCTAACACCGTGGGGTAATGTTTTAACTTTTTGTTTCTCATTTGTAAGAGACGTTCAAAAATATATAAAAATTTTGAAAACAATAGAAAAGCTTCTTGTTTCTTATTTTTGTTTCCAGATTTTTTTCTAAAATATAAATAAAAAAAATTATTTTATAAAATACATTATAAATACAAAAATAAATATAACATAAAATATTTAATATTTTTTTAATTTACAATTTTAGAGAACGAGAAACAAAAAATGTTACCAAATATGTTATGTTTTTGTTCCAATAGAAAATAAGAACAATAAACAAGAAATAATTACCAAACATAATTATGTGTTTATTTATTAAAAAGATAAAGCGAGAAACCATGAACAATAAACCATAAACGAGATACGAAAAAATAAAAACGTTATCAAAATAGCCATAAACTAGTCATTGGGCTGAATTAACCATGATAGTTTCTAAAAACTAAAAAGTTAGCATGTTTGATTTTCTGTTTTTAGTTTTTGAAAAACAGAATTATTTGGTAACCCATTCAATTTTTTATTTTCTATCTCTAAAAATATTTTTAAAATGCTAGGTAGATTTCGAAAACCAAAAAGTAGTTTTTAAAAATATTTTTCTGTTTTTCAAATTCTCATTTTTTGTTATAATGCTTAACTTATATCTTTTGAGATATTTCTTGGGAGCAAATTTCTCTCTCCCTCTAAATCTTTTCTTATAAGAATTTTTCTATCTAAAAAGTTTCTCTCTCGCTCTAAATCTTATTTATTATTATCTCTTTTTCCAAATTTTTCATCTCTATATATATTTTTTATTTTTTCTAATTTATCATTTTCATTTCTCTCTACAAATTTAATATTCACCTAAAATTTTCTCTCTAAAATTGTGTCTTTTGTAGTTTTTTTTTTCTTTCTAATTTATTTTTTCTAGAGCGAATATCACTTTCTCTATCTAATACGTTTTCTTTCACTATAATTTTTCTTTATTTGTTATTTATTTTTTTCTCTAACAAATATATCTCGATATTTTTTTCTGTATTTTCATTATCAACTTTTTATGTGTGATGGTGAGAGATTACATTACCTAACTTTGAAATATATAACTTGGAAACTTTTCCTTGAAAACAAATTATTCCAAAATAAGAGTAAGAGAAAATATGGCATCATTTTGTTGGAAAACCATAATAAACCCAAATAAACTAATTCTAAAAAAAAAAATTAAGAAAATGGATGAGGTTTTTTTGGGGTAGTTGCTCAAATTAAATGTTCATAAGATTGCGAATAATTTCTATAATTTAGAATACATGTATTATAGGCTGAATGTCCTAGGTCTCTGAACTTTTGAAATACGTATTTTAGTCTTTGATTGATCGTCCCTGGAATTTCAAAAAACAAAATTTTTTTGTCCTTATTTTAGATTATTGTTCCACCGAAAATTTTCTTACCAAATACTCTGTTTCAGCTCACGTTGAAACAAATACGTGAAGTTATGTTATTAATTTATTAAAATCAAAATAATATTTAAGGACTAAAATAAATCGAGATAATAAAGTAGACCTTATAGGAACCAAAAAAATATATATATATATATATAACATTTACAAAAAAAATACAGCTAAACCTATTAAAAGTCTTCCAAGTTGTTCTTTTGGAATTTTGTGGGAAATTGGTCCCAAGTATCTTCCACTCTCCCATTGTCCAGCTGTCTGGTTAAAAATTCTCAGCCAATGGATCAAAATCTTCTCTTCAATTCGGTCAAGGAAGCACAACAATCTAAAATTGAGAATAAAAAAGAAAAGAGGGTCTCTTTTATTGTGGTTTTTGTTGGGTATTTTCAATATTGACCCATTTTTTCTATATTCTCTAAGATTAAAGTGGTGATGTACCATACGAGTTACCCATATATTTAGTCTTTTTAAACATAGTTATTTTTCTTAACATATTATTTACGTGCCTAGTAATTAATTTTATCTATAGGAATCGAATACAAGATTTTCAACTATTTGGTGGTTAGATTGTAATTGTATTTTTCAAAATATAGCATTACAAAAAGAGACATTTACATAAATAACATGAATGTACTTCCAAATGTAGCATAAAAGTTTAAATTTTAAAAAAAATTTATTATCCAAATCCAACTCAAACTCAAACTCGTGAAATGTAATGTAAAACATAGGAAGAAAAGTCATACTTATTGTTTGAGCCCGAAATTGATTGAGCTCGGACACGATTTAGATCGGTGTGCTCAGGATGAGCTATGGCCAACAGTCCTACACCTCCCCTGAACACTTTTTGAAACCTGCAAAACAAAGTTAGCACTCCGACGAGCAAGTTAGTTATAGTCCGAGCTAACTTGCCGAGTACTTAGGATTGCGTATCTTGCATTTAAGGCAAGGGTTTCTATTTATAGAAACTGGGCCCGACAGGGATTCTGACACACCCTAAAATCGCGGCGTGTTGTCGGGTACGGAAGAGACATTGTTACGGACTCCGTCTCACCTCGGCTCGGCACTATAGGTCCTACCCTATCCTCCGACCTGAGTACTTCGGAGTCAATTTCCATGTTTCGTCTGCGCGTTCATCCAATTCACCTTTTCAATTATGACACGTGGCAGGCTAGGATTCGCCTCCAACACTTATGGTATACGCAGAATTAAAAATGAAAAATTGTGACATTTTTTAGAATAAATATTAGATATAATCTATGCTATATTAGTGATTTATTTATTTTTTATAAAAAATATGGAATGAAGACTTCAACTTTCAATTTAAGGAAAAATTACTAATATTTTAACCTAGGTAATACATTATTATTTTATTTCTCCTAGGATCAGCCACGAATAACATCTGCAAGAAGTTTAAATTAAAAAAAAAAATTGAAATGTCATTACATTTTATAAAGAGTCATCTATATAAATAGAATAAACTAAATTTGTATTTTCAAATATAACAAAATAGTTCAAAATTTGATAAAAGTAGTACCATCCTAATCAAGCTGAAACTCAACTATAATGTAAAGTACACCAAGGAAAGTCATGCTCATGCTATATATATGTATTTTTAAAGTAGTAACGTTTAAAAATATATATTTAGATTTAAAATATATATTTTAAGCCAACCTGGACATAGCTTCAACTGGTTAAGACATGTATCCCGACCTGAAAAGTTGTTAGTTCGAATCACCATCCTCAAATGTTATTGTTGTGGTGTATATATAGTGAAATTTCTCTTTTCATTGGGTATATGTTCGTTGTTGTTGATTAATAAAGGTTAATTTGGTAACATTTTTATTTCTGGTTTATAATATTAATTTTTTAGTAAACAAGTGGAGGTGAGGGGATTCGAACACTCATGACCTTTCGATGGGAGATAAATATCAATTACTGCTGAACTAAGCTGATTATGTTGGCTTCTTGTTTATATTCATTGTTTCTCATTTATTCTTTTATAATAAATGAAAATAGAATTGGGTTTGGTAATTACTATATATTGTTTCTTTGTTTTGTTTTGTTGAAAAACAAACATGTCATGTTTGGTAACCTATCTATTGTTTCTTGATCTCTCAAATTTTAAGTTAAAAGTAAAATTTTTTATATGAAATTAAAAATTAAAATTTTATGTTATATTTATTTTTGAATATTTGTTATGCCATTTAGAAGTCAAGACTGATAAAATAATGTTTTTATTTATGTTTTGGAGAAAAAACTAAAAACGATAAAGAGAAAATTAAACAAGAAACTTAATTTTGTTATTTTCAAAATTTCTACATAATTTTAGAAACATCTTTTAAAAATAAAAGACGAGAAACAAAAATAATTACTAAATACTTATATTTCTAAAATTTAAAAATAAAAAATAAGAAACAGAGATGTTACTAAACCGTCCTACTCAAGTTATTTTCGAAAGTGAGAAGTGTTTATTCCTCTCATAAGCTAAGATGGGAGTTAGGTCTTCCTATCCACATTGCATGATTGGCTGCAATAATTAAAAAGGAATACGTCATATAACATTAATATATCTATGTTTAGGAGTTGTTCTTATCAAGCCAAGACTTGGGAGTCAAAATCCTTCCTAAGAATATTAAGAGAAGAGGAGGGCATTTACGACCTTATTTTTCTCTATTAATAACTTTTCTATTTAAGTTGTTATTATTTTTCAATAATATAATAGCTACTTGTTCCAATCAAATTCGTTTATTGTGTTTTTTCTTTTTCTTTTTTGGGTTGGCCTTTAGAGAGAGTCCTTAGAAGATCATACCATGTGGAATGAGTATTTGTGTCCAAATAAAATACATTTTATAAAATTATAACTTTTTGACTGTCTCTTAGTAATGGAGCAGGCACAGATATCCTCCAATTATAGAGATAAAAAACTAAAGGGCTATTGATTTCAACTTATAAAATAAAAATTAGAATGCTTTTGGAATTTCGATTAGCCACTAACAATTTATTATTATTTCTATTTCTTAATTTTTAAGATACGTTGATGCTGGTTTTTTGGCGGGTGTCATGCGAGTGTCAGGTACATCTTTGTCTCCAAGCTTTAGCATCAATGTGGTGCTTTGTCGACTGCACATCAACGCCTAAGCTAGAACTTAAGATGGGCACAAATGAGTACTTAGGATATTAATAACTCAAGGCGGAGATTTTTTTGAGGGAAAATACTTGGCTCCTCAATAATGTGGATGAACCTTGTCCTTCCCTATTAAATATGTTTGACAACTAGGAGAGAGAAATGTAAAACATATATATATATATATATATATATTTTTAAATAATAACGAGTTGTCAAATATTAAATGGTGCGGTAAGGTTCTTATTGAGGAGCTAATTTGGTCACCCCAGTGACTAACTGCTATAAAAATATCTAAAACCTATCAATTTTAATTTTAGGTCATATTTTGGGGGATGGAAGAATTCTACAATTGAAGGTTTAGGAGAATCATGTTATTTTCCATTCCTTTTCTTTTATGATAAATTTTAATGAAAAAAATTATTTTAAAAAATATAGAAATTAAAATAATAATTTAACCTTAAAAATTTGTCTATATATCTTGAAATTTATAAATTTTGTGACCAAAACAAGTACAATTATTACCACGGGCCAAATGACTTTGATATATTTTTAGTATCATATTCCAGTTAAAAAAAAAACAAATACATAAACCAAATGTATTATAGGGTTATTACAATCACATCTATAAATTTTCAACTTAATTAGTCACACCGAAGTTAACAAAATTGTTGCAATTAAACCGACCAATATAAC
>NW_019104540.1:411211-458965 GCF_001995035.1 Momordica charantia | reverse complement strand
AGATCCATTTTTGTTTGGGTTTTGGAGTTTGGAAAATGGATGAGAAGAGATTGTTGTGGAGAAAATGGGATGGCCAATGCTTGTTATTTATAGGCTTGTAAATGTGGAATATATAATTATGTCATGTAATTAGAGAATTTGGCTTTGTAGAATTTTCATAAGTAGAGCATACACGCGCAACTTATTCCACCACCACCAAGATGGCCGGAAATCTTAATAATAATAATAATAATAATAAATAGTTATTTATATCTTTTGGTTACTTTAATTTGCTATTTTTAATAATATATTAAAAAAGTCGAGTTTAACATCTAGGGTGAAGATTGGAAAGATAAGATTAAAAAACACATTCTATTTGGTTCTTGCAATTACATAGAAGTAAAGATTTTGTTTATAAACCTACATATGTTGTGATTTAGTCCCAAATAGCTTAATTTGTAACAATTCGATTTCTAAATTTTAGGTTGTAACAGTTCTATAGTTTAATATTGGTAGCGATTTAATAATTGTTATTGCATGTGAGAAATCTTATAGACATGAGATTGGTTTTTAATATATACCATTCTATATTAGTCGTTGTGTTGAATTAATCATAACTTGAACATAATTAAATTGGTTAAGACACTTATCTCCAATAAAAAAAATTGTCGATTCGAATCTTCATCTCTGGGTACTAAAAATGAAAAAGAAAAACAGATTGATCAGCCCAATTAATCATAATAGTTTCTCAAAAATAAAAAACTAAAAAAAGTACAGAGTTATTGCATTTGTATCTAATCGAATACTTTTCTTCAAATCCTTGACTTCTTCAATGTTTTATTAACCTTTGCTTATATTAAAGATTTCTCAGAATATTTAAACAATATTGATTCAGGCCAACCCTTGACTGCAAATATTAGTTAAACCAGACCATTTCTTAAAACTTGTGTATTGTACATAGATTAAAAGGTCACCCCACGACCGATATTAAAATCCCTTTCTTTTCTGAATATATCTCAATTCGTTAAGACATATATCGTTGATAAAAAGATTGGAAGTTCAAATCTTCGCTCCTACGTACATGTTGTTCCTCAACTCAATCAAAAATGGGAAAAAAAAAGAGAGAATAAATTATTTAGTTAGATAACAAAGCCACCAATCAAATAAAAATAAATACAAGCAAAAGCTACAGAAATCACCAATATCTACTCAGAAATATGCGAGAGAAAATTCAACAATGGGATTAGGTCCGAGAGTACTCTCTCCGAAGAGTCCATCTTATTGACTAGTATTAAGATCTGACGTTTGGAAAGATAAGAAGCCTAACAAAGCTTTATAATAGACACAGATTCCTTTGTTCATTGTCAATTGATTTTGAGACAGAATTTTATGAATATTATATGGTATCATAGTCTAAAATGCTCAAACTGAGTATTTGGTCCAAAAATAGGATCCGACCAAGATCAATGAACTAAAAGAGCCACGATCTTCAGAGGCTTGTTCGAAATCCTACATTGAAAAGGTAAGGACTTAACAAATGTTTATAACATATATTAATTACTTCTCTCTCGTTACGAATTAATTTTGAGATAGAACTCATCAACGTTAATAAAAAAAAGATATTGATTAATAAAGACTGCAAATTGAACATATCTAGAATGAGCCGGCGGTAAAAGTATATACATTTGAGGTGAGATAATTTCCAAAGCCATATTGCAAATTGCAAAATTAAATCTGACAAAGAACATTGAAATGTATGTTTTTCAAAATAATAATAATAAATATATTATGCCCCAGCTTTGAATAAGACTTGAGTGCTTTTTTTTTTTTTTTGACACGAAATAAGACTTGAGTTAGGGTTTAATATGACAAAAGGTTGATTTTTCTTGTGGAAAAAGTGAGCAAATTATGGCCCTCTTGGACATCAGCAATTTCAACACTCAACTTTAGTGGCGGCTTCCATTCGCTAATTCAAATAAAAATGAAAAAAATAAGATGTGCATAAAAAACGCTGCATTTTCTTTTTCAATAAATTTAGTGTGTACGTAAGAGATTAATCGAACGGTTTGAATATTTATGGTAAAAGAAGTCCAATTAATTGTAATTGTAAATATAGTAACAAGATTTAATAATAGAGTGATATAGACGTAAACGAGTGATATACGAAGGGAGAAAAAAAGATTACATAAAAATATATAAAAGGGCATGCAGAAAATTTTATATTTACAAAACTACAATCCTAATATGAATTATTATCATTGTACTAAAAAAATATATATATATATATATATATATATATCACCCATTACAATTCTTCAAGATTAACCTACAAAATTTTAATTATAATCTTTAAGTGTCGGTTTGGTAACGTTCCTATTTCTTGTTTTTGTTTCTTCATTTTTAATAAAGAAAAATGAATTGCATGGTCCCAACATCCATGAATTCGAGTATGATAAAACAAGCATTTTATTTATATTTTGGAACAAATTGGAAAGAAGAAACTTGTTTTAGTTGTTTCCAAAAATTTTATGTAAGTTTGAGAATGTTCTCAAGAAAAGAGAAACACGGCCCACTTTTAACAAGTTATCATCATTAATATCGTTATTGAAATTTCAACTTGGGATGAGGAATCGAACTCACAACCTCTTGGTTGGAGATATATACTAATTATCGCTGAGCTATGCTCACTTTAGTCTATAACGTTCATTATTTCTTTAAAATCAAGTCTATAAATCTATTATCCACATTTTAAAAATATTTTCAAAATTTAAATCAAAATTTAAAAATTTAAAAATTTATTTATTTATTTTTCTGAAACTCAGGTAAAAAGATTCAAATGTGCTTTCCATTGGAAGGTAAAAATTAAAAAAGAAAAAAAAATTGTGAGAAATCAAATATAATTTTAAAAAATGAAAGTTATTATAAAACGGCCAACATAACCACACAACTCATTTTATTAGTTATTTACAAAAATATTTATTTTGATAAAAACTAATAATTCCTTTTACGATTTACATAATTGATGATTTAACTTGGATGCTGATTTAAATTAAATCGTAAGAATTGAACGAAGTGCGTAATGGCTCAAAAAAAAAAAAAAAAAACGACGTGTGTAATTAACTTTCTTTCATTATCATTTTTTAAATATTAAATCCTTACATTTATAGTTAGCAACCTAAGATATAAGGCAGACTTTAATAAAAACTTTGATTAAATGCCAGCCAGAGGCAATTTAGTCTTCTAACAAAATAATTCATAATATTATGATTAGAAATATTTTATTTCTTTCTAGTCTATACTCCAAAGCCTACCAGCCTACATAATTAATATTAATATATTAATCTTGCTCATGAATTTGATTAAATCACGCAAGATCCTTTTTTTTTTTTTTTACACAAAAGTTTTAAGTGTATATATATATATATATATATATTTTAAAGCTTTTCACAAAATTATATAAGATTAATATTACTTCATATACACAAATTATTACATAAACAATACACACAAGGGGTCCGACTTCAATATATATATTTTTTACGTAAATGAATTTTGAACAATTAAGGAGAAAAAAGAGTTTTCTAATTTTTCTCAAACTTTTCCATCTAATTTATATAGTTTTCCAGTTAAAATTAAATTTTCTTATTACTTGAAAAAGCACTTTCTCAGGGAATTAAGTCCCCAACTTTAGATTTAGAAATTTTAGTTAAAATTAAATTTTCTTGTTGCTTGAGAAAGCCCGTGCTTAGTCTAAGATATCGATAATGACTTTGAATATTCAAAAGTAATAAAATTCCAATCCCGTGTGATGGATGAATCACTCTACTTCCATTATAAAAGAGAGAGAAAAGAGAAAATGGTAATTGATTCAATTTATAATGATGTGGCGTTTTGCGGAAGTCACCTTAATTTTTCTATATGACAAAAAAGATGTTAATTCGAAAATAATTTAATGAATAAGATATTAAGATCCATCCTCTAATATTTACTCTAGGAATTATTGAACTAGAAAAAAGTCATTCCCTAATATTTACTCTAGTAATTATTAAAGTCAATTACAAAAGATGAAAGGACTTTAAGTTTATTGGGTAAGAAAAAATAAATTTTATTTAAAAGTCAAATAATGCCAAATTATCCAAGTTTTTTTTATTGGTCTTAGAAATATTTTTATTACAAGGTTTTTTGGACTTAGATAAGGATTTTGGGACTTACATAGCGCCTTCGCAAGCTCGTGACACGAGGATTTGGTTGTAAGATAAAAATGAAATGGATTACATAATTTTAGTCATGACAATTAAATTTAGAAACGAAGAAAAGTAAGATCATATTGTTGCTAACCTATCCAATGCTTTAATCATGTCTTGATGGAAAATGTTTGATCAAGAATTTGACCAAATCTACGAACCTTGGCTCGAGTAGAAGTTGACCCAACAAATGAGTTGGACTCTAGCATGTGAGAAACTTGCAAAGGAGAAAACGCTCTGACGTCCAAGTCAGTGACAGGTCGAACTATATCCAAGAGATAATATAGTTTTGCTTACCTTGGAATGAGGCGAGAGGTCTCTATTTATAGGCGTAGTTTCCAATTAGGGTCCGACAAGCCTCCAACGGTCCTTTAAAGTTTCGGGAATCACGGCTTGTTGTCGTGGAATGTGTCGAAAAACTGATCTTGACAGAGTGTCATTTGGTCGACAAGACTGGTAGATTAATCTGCCGATGTATAAAAGGTACGGTCGACTCGACCTACTTGTTAAGGAGGTCGAAAAGAGGATAAGTTTGGCTCGACCTAGTAAGTAAGGTCCGAGGTTATGAGCCTTTATATATTGATTCATGTTGACTTGTCATTCTTATCGTGTCAGGGACTATCACATGGTTAGTGAGAAATCACCTCCAACCTCGGTCCTCACTTTGTTAAGCTACATGGTCGGCTCAGCAAAGTGATTGGTATTTAGGCTCAAGAGCTCTTACATGTTGCAATACTTTCTTGAGGACGATATCTCTAACCTTGAACGCCTAGGGTCTTGACTTTAGCATTGTAGTAACGTGCCACGTGATTTTGGTACTCGACGAGGCAAAGTTGTGACTGAGCTCGCTTCTCCTCGAGGAGGTTGAGGTTAAGCAATAGTGCACCGTTGTTGCCTCGTTCGTCAAAAGTTTCGACGCAAAGGGTGGGCATGCCGATCTCGGTTAGTATGACTGCCGCAGAGCCAAAGGCTAAGTTGAAGGGTGTCTCACCAGTGGATTGACGAGCTGTGGTGTGGTATGACCATAGGATCTCGGGTAAGTCCTCAACCCATCTTCCCTTGTATGATTTAAGTTTCATCTTCAATTCTCTTTTGACGATTTTATTTATAGCTTCAACCTAGCCATTAGCTTGGGGACGTGTAGGGGACGAGCTGGAGTACTTAAACCGAGGTTATTGCAAAAATTTATGTAGCACGCATTGTTAAACTACTTCCCATTGTCTGTTATTAGGGCATAGGGAATGCCGAACGGACAGATAATGTTCTTCCAAACAAAGTTTGTCACCTTCTCTTTGGTGATCGTTGCAAATGGTTCAACCTCGACATACTTGGTGAAGAAATCTACAGTGACTATAGTGTGCTTAGTCCCCCTTGCCAATTGGTAGCGGTCCGATCAGGTCCAGGCCCCATTGAGCAAATAGCCAAGGATTGGAAATTGGAGTGAGTAGCTCTGGAGGTCGATGCGAGATGTTTGAGAATTGTTGGCACATGTCGTACTTTCTAACGAACTCCTTAATGTTGCAGTTCATGGTCGGCCTAGCCTTGGCGGACTATTTTTGTTGCCATGAAAAGAGCCCCTGAGTGATTTCCAATGATACCTTCATGGATTTATCCCATGACATGATTTACCTTGTTTAGGTCTAGGCATCTGAGAAGTGATTTACCTCATCTAGGTCAAGGCATCTAAGAAGTGGGAGGGAGAATCCTCGCTTGTAGAGCTTTCCATCTTGTATTAAGTAATGGGTGGCCCTATGATCAACCCTGCGTGCTTCTGCTCGGTGGTTGGGTTTCTTCCTTCAAGATATTCCTTAATGAGGGTCATCCACGTGGGTGAGCTAGACTGTACATCCATCACTTATGCCTGATTGATGGAAAGCTCGGTTAACACTTCTACTATAACTAACCGTGGTAGGCCGGCTTTGTATGCTGAGGCAAGGCGAGCTAGAGCGCTGGCTTTTATATTTTAAGATAAAGGCACCTATCGGATAATGTATTACTTGAGCTGGCTGAGAAGTCACAAGCCTGCTTCAGTAATTTAGTTCACAATAAACTGCGAATCGCTGAAAATGAGGAGGTGGTTAACTCCCATCCCTTGCGCCACTCTAAATTATGCTAGTAGAGCTTCGTATTCAGCTTCATTGTTAAAAGCTTGAAAACTAAACCTCTAAGCATATTCAAAATTCAACTCGCTTGGACTTAGGAGGAGCATTCTGGCTCCTCAATCCTTCTCGTTGGATGAGCCATTTATATGTAGGGTCCATTGATCCCGATTGTCGGCCCCTTATTTGTATAAGTCCAGGTTGACGATGAAATCAACCACGACCTAGCTCTTCAAGGTAGTCCAGGGCTCGAAATCGATGTTGTATTCATTAAGCTCTAAGGCCCACTTCATGAGTCTTGTTGAAGTTTCAGGCTTGTGGAAGACTTGTCTTAAGGTAAAATTCATCAAAACTGTGACATGGTGGACTTTGAAATACAATCGTAACCTTTAAGCCCACGTTACCATGGCCAAAGCGAGCTTTTTAATGAAGGGGTACCTCGTCTCGACATCAATCATTGATTTACTTGTATAGTAGACCAGGTTCTGACGTCTTTCATCTTCTTTAATGAGTGCCAAGACCGCCTTTCTCCGGGACCGCTAGGTATAGAAGCAGTTAATCCCCATGTACTGGCTTTGCTAGCAATGAGCTCAGTTGAGATACTGTTTCAGCTGGTCGAATGCCTGTTGATACTCAAAGATCAAGTCTTTCCCTCTTCCTCAAAACTTTGAAGAAAGGGAGACATTTATCAGTTGACCTAAAGACGAATCGGTTTAGCATGGCAATCCGACCATTGAGGCGCTGAAGCTGCTTCAGACTCTTTGGTGGCTTTATCTCGAGCACGTCTCAGATTTTGTGTGGATTAACCATGAAGCTAAGGAACTTGCTCGAAGAGACACTGAAGGTGCACTTTTCTAGGTTGAGATTCATTTGATAATGTTGCAGAACCTCAAAGGCCTTAATCAAGTCTAGCGATGTGTGAGGTGGACTACCTACTTTTCACCACATATCATTGACGTAGACCTTTATGTTCCTACCGATCTGTTTGACAAACATTATGTTTACCATGCGCTAGTACATTGCACCTGCGTTCTTGAGGCCAGAGGGCATCACCTTGTAATAGTAGAGCACCTAGTCGGTCACGAATAAGGTGAGTTATTGATCAGAACCATACATCTTGATCTGGTTATATCTCGAGTAGGTGTCCATGAACGTAAGTGCTTCATGTCCGATGGTGGCATCGACGAGTTGATCTATCAGAGGAAGAGGAAAGTTATCTTTTAGGACAGGCATTGTTCAGGCTCATGAAATCGATGTTGATGTGCCATTTTCCATTCATTTTTTGAAAACTAAAACAATATTAGAGAGCCAGGTAGGGTAGTGAACTTCTTTTATAAAATTGGCTCGTAAGAGCTTGTTAATTTCCCTACTTATTACAAGATTATGATTGGCATGGTCTCGCGAGCCGACGTACTTCTTTAAGTAACTTCGACGAATTACGTTTTCGATATGATCTTTGAGAGGAAAACAGGTCGAGGTGTTGTGACCGTGGTCCTTGTGGAACAGATAGCACTTGCTCTTATCCTTCTTGTTCGCTGGTCGACGAATCTTACTTGGTAGTGATAGTAAATTCTCAAAGTCATTATCCACCACGACTGCCAATATCTCGACAATGGGGAGGTTGGTCGGTGTGTACTTGTCGAACCAAAAATTACACCGGGAGTTCTAACTACGATCGTCACGTCAGTCAGACTACCTATTATCATAAGATCACCGTCTCGAGCTACGGTCGTCATCTCGACGCTTCTGTAGTGTATTGTCTTTATCCCTGCTTAGATTGTTGTGCTTTCCTCCATTGGCCTTCCAAAGCTCTAGGCCATCTATATATCGTCGGGCTTAGATTAGTTGATCATTTAACGACATTGCTGGCTTGCTACCGAGCTCGATCACCAAGTTTTTATCATTTAACCTGTCGGTGAAGTAGATGATGGTCATGTTGTCCGTACAATTGACAACCTTGATGTGATCGTCCATGAATCGAGTGATGTAGTCGATTAGGGACTCTCGGTCTTGTTGCTTAACTATTCCTAGATGAGATGGAGGGAGCTTCATTAACTATCAAGCTGAGAACTGGTTAATGAACATCTTGCGAAACTATTGGTAGCTTTCAATTGGCTTCGACTTCAGTTGTCTATACTAGAGCCGAGCCGATCCCTCCAAAGCAATCTAGAAGGCTCGACATTTTATTGCGTCACTCGTGGCTAGGAAGTCCATCTTACCTTCAAATATCTCAATGTATGAGACGTGATCTATCGAACCATCGTATAGGGTCATTGTCGACGCCTTAAACTTCAGTAGGATCGACTCATCGAGGATCGCTTGTGAGAACGGGGGCTCCTCTCGCTCGGCAAAGTTTGCCTAGTCAGGGGCCCTATACTTTTTCGTCAAATCCTCGATTTCCTTTTCCATCATCTCTCTCAACTAATACACTTCAGATCGGATGTCATGGTTACCTCGGGATAAGGTGTGATGGTCATCTACCTCGCTTCTCGACCTCTAGTCGATATCGCGTTTGAGATCTCTTGGGGTAGTTCTCCTTTGTTGAAGCGATATCACGATATGTCCACCATAGTCGAAGAACGTCACGCAGATCGTGGCTATTAATGGAGACTTCGGGTTGAGCCCTAGGAAGTCAAACCAGAGGGTGCTGATCGTCCTGTCTTTGGTAGTGACGGTTCCAAGTAGTCCTACAACGCTGATAGACAACCTTTATGCTTGGTTGTGGAGCTTGGGGCGGCGTTCTGATCCGAATGCCTCCTGTGGGCAGGGAGGTGGATTGTCTTTCCTCCGGAGGGTCGCGTGTTGGATCGGTATGACAACCCTAGAGGGGGGGGGGGTCAATAGAGTTTGATTGCAATTTATAATTTTTTTAACACGATGAGCCCAAATTAAACAAGTTTGTAAACTTTTTACAAATAAATAATTTTAACAGAAAATTAAATTATAAATTAGAAATATAAATACTTTAATTAATTTCACCACCCAAATAATTGAAATGTAAATATTTCACATAAAACTTGAATAACAAATTCTAGCAATTAATTTCATGTAATTTATGATAAAAAAAATTAATTGCAAAAATTAAAAAGAGAAGAGTTAGAGAAAATGACATCAAAAATTTATAGTGGTTCGACAACAATTGACCTACTTCACTTCCCAATCTCCTTTTGAGTGTTCAATTGAAGAACTTGACTCTTTTCACGGCTTAGAGTCCAATCGGTACAAAGTTCTTTTTGCGGGAGCAAGAACGAGCCCGATCTTTTCCACGGTTTAGGATCAAACCGTTACAACTAATCTTTTCGGGCTCAAGAGCAACCGTTACAAAAAATATGGAAATTTGAATACAATCTCACAAACTCTCTAAAAAAAAGTGGATACACAATTTTTACTCACAATTTTGTAAGAAAAATTCTAAAAAAATAAAGCTCACAATCGGCTTAGAAAAATAAAAAACGAATAGCTCAAATATCTCTCAAATTAAATCTTTGTCAAGAAATTTAGAGCAAAAATTTAGAGCAAAAATTGGGGAGAAAGTTGTAGATTTTGAGAGAGAAGAGTTGTTTAAACAGAAGGGGAAAAGTTGAAAAAAAAAATTAAAATTAAAATTAAATTTGGATCATTGATTGGAAATGAATTTGAATGAATGGGGGAAATTGAATGGAATAAAAGTAATATATATATATATATACATATATAAAATCCAACGGCCATATTCTTCTTTTTCTTTTCTTTTCTCTCTTTTCATTTCTTTTTCCTTTTTTTTATTTTTCCTCTTTCTTTTATTTTTAAAACAACATGCCACATATCGACTTTTTATTAGTCCACGACTGCCACGTCGTCCACCTCATATATTTTTCCTTCGAACTTCTTTCTATCATAATTTATTTGTTTGAGCTCCAATTTGGATAATTCAAAAGATGTTGGAATCCTTATTTCGAGCTCTATGCTGTAGATACCTTAAAACACGAAAATTGTCACATAACAAAATTAAGTTTGTTGTCATCAAAACATTAATTAATTAATTAATTTGAGATTAAAGGTCAAAAAGCCAACATCGCGTTCACAGGTGCCTTCCTTTTCTTCGGATCACAAGGAATTGAGGATGTAGACATCCCATCAGCTCGCTCCATGACATGAAAACGTGCATTCACCCCAACTATCTTAGCGATAGCATTTTCCACAATTGTTGGATCGAAACTATGCCCAGATTGGGCACCAATGCTCCCCCAGCCATGGGCAACCGAAGCTAATGGAGTAAAAGTTGATTGCTAATTAGGCAGAGGGGGAAATTGCTCCTAGGGTTGTTAATGGGTCCTGCGGACGGAGCGGGTCCACTAGGTTGCCATTGGTTTGACCCTTGTCAACCTGACTACCTGTAGGGGGGCTTCCAACAGGACGGTCACCACTAGTTCTATGACCCTGGGCCTCGACCTTGGAGGTGCTTGCGACCTGATAGTAGATCTAGCGAGTATAAGTGCGATGGGCATTGTAGTGCTCCCGAGCAGGAGTGGGAGTGCGAGACAGCTAAGGACGAGTTGAGTGTGTCATTGCTTAGGTCAAGGGTGGTAGGGAATGACTTCAGAATAATACTTCTTTCCCACAGACGACATCAAATGTTTGATCTAGAATTTGAACAAGTCTAAAAACCTCGGCTCGGGTGGAAGCTGACCCGACAGATGAGGTGGAACTCTCGCAAGTGGGGGACCTACAAAAGAGAAAACACTCTAACGCCCAAGTCAGTGAATGACCGAGCTATATTCGAGAGAGAATATAGTTTTGTGTATCTTGGAATGAGGCGGGAGGTCTCTATAAATAGAGTTTCCGACTGGGCGTCCAACAAGCCTCAATGACTCTTTAAGGTTCCGGGAATCACGGTGTGTTGTCGTGGAATGTGTTGAAGAACCGATCTTGACGAAGTGTCCTTTGGTCAACAGGGCTAGTAGATCAATCTACTGATGTATGAAAGGTAAGGTTGACTTTGCCTACTTGTTAAGGAAATCGAACGGAGGATTAGTTCGGCTTGGCCTAGTATGTAAGGTCCGAGGTTACGAGCCTTTGTATATTGATTCATGTGGACTTGTCATTCTTATCATGTCAGGGACTGCCACGTGGTTGTGAGAAATCACCTCAAACCGAAAACATAGGCGATTTGATATTTTTTTTATGTAAATTTTTTCTGTACGAAGAATAATAAAATGGAATAAAAACATTTTAAAAAAGGTAACCACCATAATTTTACAGTGATATCTTTTGGGTAGTGGGTCACAAAAGGCCCATTTTGTAACATTTTCGATTTTTGTTTCTGTTTCATCTTTTTTTTTTAATAAAGAAAAAATAGAACTCGACTCCAACACTTATAGATTCAAGAATTATGAAATAAAATATTTATTTATATTGGAATAAACTGGATACAAAACAAAAAACAATATTTCTGTTGTTTTTAAAATTTCTATACAATTTTGAGAATATTTCTAAAAAATAAGAAACAAGAAATATTAGTTGTCAAATACTTATATTTCTTAATAAAATTGGAAACGATAAATAAGAAACAAGAAACGAAAACATTATTGAATGGACTATAAGGGTTCAACTCCACGATAGAGAGCCAATTCATAATTTTAAAAAAGGTTTTAAATAATAAAATAAATAAAAAGAGAAATAAACTGACCCAAAAGCTGAACATACAGGGGTTCAAACTCATGACCGCTTGCTCTAATACCATGTTAAAAATGAATAAACTACCACCTTACCCAACAATTTAATTAAGCAAATGGGTTGGGTAAATTAATTCGTCATTTACAATTCTCCTCGCTACTTTTGTAATTTAAGCCACTATTCCCAATGTTACCAATACCCTCCACAATAAGAAAATTCAAAGAAAAAGGTATTTGATCCATAATTTTCTTTCCTTATGATTTGAATAGAGAAAAATATCACTACTGCATTTCAGATCATAATTTGCATTTTTCTGACCTTTCATTATTAACTTTTTCTGCGTGATTTGTGAGAGATTACAATGCCTAACTTTGAAAGATATAACTTGTAAACTTTTCTTGGAAACAAATTATTCCAAAATAGGAGTAAGAGAAAATATCAAGGGCATCATTTGGTTGAATAGTGTAAACCAAAATAAACCCAAATAAATTAATCATAAAAAAAAAATGAGAAGAAAATGAATGCAAACGCTACAAACAAAAGAGGTTTTTGAGATAGTTGCTCAAATGAAAAGTTCAAGACTGATATGGGTAATACCTTCCATAAAATTTAGAATACCAATATTATAGGTTCAATGCCCTGTTTTAATATTTTGGTCCTTGGATTTTTGAAATTTCTATTTTAGTCCCTAATTGGCCGTCCCTGAAATTAAAAAAACAATTTTTTTTATTCTTGTTAGATTATTGTTCCATACTTACCAAATACTCGGTTTCAAGCTATATGGTTTTGAATACGTACTCATGTTAACACATCTGTATACATACTTGAAGTCATGTTATTAAGTTGTTAAAATCAAAATAAAATTAAGGAACAAAATGATTAATTTTTAAAAGTTGAGATACTAAAATAGACTTTATAGGAACTAAAGTTTTCCACCGTTGAAAGTTTGGAGGCCAAAATAGGATTATTTTTTTAGTACAACATGTGGGAGTTTGAGAATTCAAACCTACGACCTTCTTGTCGAGTATAGTTGCTTTAACCCGTTGAACTATGCTACAGCTATTAAAAGATTTCCAAGTTGTAGTTTTGGAATTTGGAGGCAAATTGGTCCCAAGTATCTTCCACTATCCCATTTTCCAGCTTGTGTTTTGGGTAAAAAATTCTCAGCCAATAGTTCAAGTTCCCTCAATATATGCTCTTCCAATTCGGTCAAGCAAGCGCACTAATCTACAATTGGAAAAAAAAAGTATTTTCAATTGTAGTTTTTGTTGGGTATTTTCAATATTGACCCATTCTTTTCTATATTCTGAAGATAAAAGTGGTGATGTACCAAACGAGTTGCTCACATATTTTGACTTTTTAAACATGGTTATTTTCTTAACATTAATTAATTATGTACGTAGTTATTATTATTTAATTAATTTTATCCGTAGGATTTCGTATACAAGATTTTAAACTATTTTGTGATTGTAATTGTATTTTTCAAAATATAGCATTACAAGTAGAGACGTTGGCATAAATAGCATAAAATACATGTATTTCAAAATGTAGCATAAAATTTAAAGTTTTACAAAAAAAATAATCCAAATTGAACTCAAACTTATGAAATATAATGTAAAACACATAAAGAAAAATCATACTTATTATATAGGTAAATTTACAAATGAAAAGTTTGTGATATTTTTTTAGAATAAAAATTAGATATAGTGATTTTTTTTTCATAAAAAACATGGAATGAGACTTCAACTTTCAATTTAAGGAAAAATTACTAATATCATAACAATTGAGCTATGCTGCATTACTAGGTAATATATTATTATTTTATTTCTCCTAGGATCGGCCATTAATAACATCTACAAGATTTTTAAATTTTAAAAAGAAATGAAATCATTACATTTTATAAAGAATCACATATATAAATAGAATAAAATAAATTTGTACTTTCAAATATAGTTTGGATAAATAACACCGATCAAACTCAAACTCAAATATAATGTAAAACACACGAAGAAAAATCACGTTGATGCTATATTAATAAAAAAATAAATAAAAGTCGTAACATTTAAAAATATATTTTTATATTAAAAATGTATATTTTTATGTCAAATTAGACATAACTCAACTGGTTAAGACATTGTAACCCCGATCAAAAAGTCGTGAATTCCAATCTCCATATTCATATGTTGTTGTTGTGTATATAGGGTGGAATTTCTCTTTTAAAAAAAAAATATAAGAGTTGATCAATAAGGACTAGTGTGATTACATTTTTATTTAATTCTTTATATTTATTGTTTCTCATTTATTCTTTTAAAATAAATGAAAATAGAATGGTAATGGATAACTATATCTTGTTAAAAAAAAAACAGAAACATGTTTGGTAACCGTTTCTTTCTTATTCTCTAAATTTTTTTATATGAAATTAAAATTAAAAATATATATGTTATATTTATTTATATGAAATTAAAAAATTAAAAATATATATCTTATATTTATTTTTTAATATTTATTATGCATTTTCTAGGCCAAGAATGATATAATAATGCTTTTTTTTATGTTTTAGGAAAAAGCTCAAAACTGTAACAAAAAACAAAAAAAATTAATTTTGTAGTTTTGGTCAAAATTTCTACACAATTTTAGAACTTTTTTTAAACTAAAAAAACAACAAGAAACAAAAATAATTACCAAATAATTATATTTCTAAAATTTAGAAACACATAAACTATTACTAATTGGATCCTAAACAAGGTGATTTCTGAAAGTGAGAATTATTTATTCTTGTCATAAGCCGAGACTTGGGAGTTAGGTCTTCCCTAGACACATTGCATGACTGGCTGCAATAATTAAAAAGGAATACGTCCTATAAAATTAAATGTATGTATGTTTAGGAGTTGTTCTTATCAAGCCAAGACTTGGGAGTCAAAATCCTTCCTAAGAATATTAAGAGAAGAGGAGGGCATTTACGACCTTATTTTTCTCTATTAATAACTTTTCTATTTAAGTTGTTATTATTTTATAATATTATAATACATACATGTATGTACATATATAATCCAAATCCAAATCAAATCAAACTCAAATGCAATCTAAAATGGATGAAGAAAAGTCAAACTTATGGTATAGGTAGAATGAAAAATGGAATGGAGAATTTTTTTCTCTCTCTCTTTTTTTTTTATACAATGGAACGGAGAGTGTAACTTTCAATTAAAAGAAAAATTACTAGTATTTTAACCGTTTGAGTCATGTTACATTCTTAGGTAACATATTATTATTTTATTTCAAATATCTTCAAATGATTCCTAGGATCAACCATTAATAACATCTCCAAGAAGTTTAAATAAAAAATCAAATCATTACATTTTATAAAGAGTCACCAATATATAAATAGATTAAAATGAATTTGATAAAATTTTGATAAAAGTAGTACCATACCAATCAATTTCAAATTCAAATATGATGTAAAACACACCTGTTAGGGGAAGAAAAATACAGAACGGACAAAGCGACAGAAGGGAAATTGCTGAAGACCGTTGACCCGGGCCAACCCAGACCGTTTGAGGTCCATAGAAGGACAAAGCTACTGCAAAGACCTGACAAGCGAACTATATAAGGGCATGACCAGACTCTAGGGCATGACTGGATTCAAGGCATAATCAGGGCATGACCAGGTCTCGGCCGAGCAAGTCTCTACCGACCAGATGTTTCTACCGACCAGGTTTCTACTGTTGACCAAGTGTCTTCTGCCGACTAGGCTTATTCTGTCAACCAAGCTTATTCTGCATACCAAACCTATTCTTGGTATCTTCTGCCGATTAGGTCTCTTCCACCGACCAGATTCGATAAACTGCACGACAACAAAAGTCAAAAGCATGTAGTAGTAGGAGCTACCTGGAAAGCCGACCCAGTCTCCAGAAATTGTGCTCAGCAAGGAGAAGTCACTTAGTTGACACGAGTAGATAGAAGAAAGAGACATAAAAGAGGACGACAAGGCTTTAAAGTACTTGAGAAAATTTTCGTTTGATACCTTAAACAAAACCTCCTCAAGTGGGGGCCAGGTGAGTAACAATGGTCAAGGAACTCGAACTGGGACAGACCTAGAAGCAGGCCGATAAGCTAGAAGCCAGTCAGTGAAACCGGGGAAGAGAATCCCAAAGGTGCTGAAAAAGGCATGCGTACAGACCTAGCAAGGTTGAAACATAAAGCAGGCAAGCCAAACCAATCAAGAAAATCCAGGGTATAAAACCATTTGGCAAAAGTCAAAATAAGTTAGAAACCCAAGGGTATTGATTCAACTCAGGGTACAAAACTGGTAGAAGCCAAATAAGTTAGAAATCCAGGGGTTCCAACTAAACTCAAGGTATAAAACCATTGGTAAAAGCTAAAAAGTTTAAAAACCCAAGAGTAAACCCTGAGGTATAAAACCGTAGGCAAAAGCCAAACAAGTTAGAAACCCAAGAGTGGTACCGCTAGCCCAGCTAAAAGTTAGATCCCGAGGCTAAAATCTAACGGTTAAAACTAACCGTATAGCAGAGCTCGAGAGACTTGTTTCAGCCAGCTATGTCAAAATATAAGACCAGCAATGAAACGACAACCGACAACGACAAAAGGGTATCGACTGGACTATAAAACCATTGGCAAAAGCCAAAAAGGTTGGAAACCCAAGAGTAAACCCTTGAGTATAAAACCATGGACAAAATCCAAACAGGTTAGAAACCAAATGGGGTACAACTAGAGCAACTAAAAGTTAGATCCCAAGGCAAAAACCTAAACAGTTAAAACTAACTGTACAGTAGAGCCCAAGAGACTTGATTACAGTCAACTACGACGAAAGAGTATGAGGCTATTCCACAGAAACAGCCACACTACCCATGGAACGACCGAGCGACAAGTACTCTCAATATATAAGTCTTAGCATTTTACTTATGCTTATTGGCTTCTATTTTGAGAGTGGGGGCTATTGTCATGGGAAGAAAGATACAGAACGGACGAAGCGACAGAATGGGAATCGTTGAAGACCGTCGGCCTGGGCCAACCCGGACCGACCCATGGCTGGCGTCGATGTGTTCTCGGCCAAAAGGTTGAGAACCCTAATTCGACTCCCCTCGATCCTCGTGCCCGTCTGATCTCGACCGTTGATCCGACATTAGATGCACGACGAAACACATGGGCCAAGAAGTGCAGATCTCCTAAAGATACTAGGGTTCAACTTCTGTAAACCCTAGGGAGATTAGGATTCAACTTCTATAAATAGGGAAGTAAGTCAAACCCTAGAGGTATGCTTACAACACCCTACACTTTATACTCAACTATTCCGTTCTAACTTAAGTATCGGAGCCCGTGTGGCAACCGGTTTTAGTGCTATTCTATTTTGCAGGTCTCATCGATCCCTTTATTTTAGAAGATTGGTGCGAGTTTGACGAGATCCCAAGAGGCCAAATTTCTGCATCAACAACACCTAAAAAAGTTCCGCTAATGCTATTTGTAAAAAAAAAAAAAGTTGTAACATTTAAAAATATATATTTTATGTAAATATGTAGTGCCAGTCTAGATATAACTCAACTAATTAAGATATGTATCCGATCAAAAGGTCACGAGTCGAAGTCGCATCCTCACATGTTGTGTGTATATATATAGAGAGAAATTTCTCTTTTTATAAAATCTAAGAGTTCATAATTAATAATGGCTAGTTTTGTAGCATTTCTATTTCGCTTGTTTATATTAAATGTTTCTCATTTATTCATTTATAATAAATGAAAATAAAATTTCATTGGGCAACTATATCTTGTTTCCTGTTTTTTATTTTTGTTTTTTATTGAAAAATCCAGAAACATAATTATTTATTATTTCTTTTTCTCTAAAATTTTAAATTAAGAAAACTAATTTTGTTATATCAAATTAAAAATTAAAAGTTTTATGGTATATATATATTTAATATTTATTATATATTTGACCAATCAAGAATGATAAAAGAATGCTTTTGCTTATATTAATTTAACTAATTAAGCATTCAAATTTTAAACTAAATTTATCATTAAAAAATTAAATATAATGATACCTCCCCATAAATATTAATAAAAAGGCAGAGAACAATATAAGTTTTGAGTGATTGCGGAGGTGGGAGAAGCATTATTTTTGGAAATAATTTAGTAGATGGTATATGGTTAACAACAAAATAAGATTTTTGTAATAGAACAAATGGAGGTGGGATGGAGATATATATATGTCAATTACCGCTGAACTGCTTGCTGCTTTGGCATGACAACAAAATAAGATTTTAACTTATATAATAATAATAATAATAATAATACATATTTACAAACATTACAAAAAAAAAAAAAATGGAGCCACAAGATTTCCTAAGTTGTTTTGGAATTTCGTGGCAAATTGGTCCCAAGTATCTTTCACTCTCCCACAGCTTGTGTTTTGGTAAAAAGTTCTCAGCCAATAGATCAAGTCTCATCTCAATATCTTCTCTTCCAATTCGGCCAAGCAAAGCACACTAATCTACAATTGAAAAAATAAAAATAAAAAAAAAGAAAGTCTCTTTTATTGTGGTTTTTGTTGGATATTTTCAATATTGACCCATTTTTCTTCTATATTGTCAAGATAAAAGTGGTGATGTACCAAACATACCCACATTTTTAGTCTCCCTAAACATAGTTATTTTCGGTTAAAAAACACCTCTGGTCTTGTATTTGGCTAAAATAACAATTTAGTTGATAAACTATAGTTTGTAATTAACGATCAATTTAGTCCATGTACTTTTAGATCGGTAACAATTTAGTTTTTGAACTTTAATATGTAACAATTTAGTCCTTGTAATTTATAGTAACGATTTAGTCCTTATCGTGAAATTGTTTTGGTTAAGTTTTATATATATATATATATAGATAGATAAACTAAAGATGAACCAAATATGTTTATAACTAGAAAGATTAAATTGTTAGATGATAAAATTTCACACTTAATTTTAATAAAATTGTTGACGATAGGGACTACATTGTTACAAATTTTAAACTAAAGGGACTAAATCATTACAAGTTAAAATTTAGGGACTAAAATGTTACTTTAGTGAAAGTACAGAGTTAAATCGTTAGAAACTAAAGTTTAGGGACTAAATTGTTACTTTAGTGAAAGTACATGGATCAAATATTTTTTTTAATCTTATTTTTCTTAACATTATTTATGTACCTAGTTATTAATTATTATTTAATTAATTTTATCTATAGGTCTAAATACAAGATTTTAAACTATTTTATGATAAAAGATTATAATTGTACTTTTCAAATATAGCATTACGAGACGTTTGAATGAATAGAATAAAATACATGTCTTTCAAATGTAGCATAAAATTTTAAATTTTACCAAAAATTATTAATCCAAATCCAACTCAAACTCATGAAATATAATGTAAAACACGTAAAGAAAAATCATACTTCTTATATAGGCAAAACTAAAAATGAAAAGTTGTGATATTCTTCAGAACAAAAATTAGATATAGTGAATTTTTTTAATAAAAAATATGGAATGGAGACATCAACTTTCAATTTAAGGAAAAATTACTAATATTATATAACAATTGAGCTATACTACATTACTATTTTATTTCTCCTAGGATCAGCCATTGATAATATCTACAAGATTTTTAAATTAAAAAAAGAAATCAAATCATTACATTTTATAAAGAATCACATATATAAATAGAATAAAATAAATGTGTACTTTCAGATATAACAAAAGAGTTTAAAATTTAATAAAAGTAGCACCATCCTCATCAAACTCAAACTAAAATAGAATGTAAAATACACCCAGAAAAATCAAGCTCATACTATATTTATGAAAAAATAAAAGTTGCAACATTTAAAAATACTTAATATTAACGATTTCACCGATACCACTTGTTAAGGACAACCGTACCTCAAATACTTGGCTTTGCTTTTGGTTTCACCCAAAATGCCTCATACAGATGGAGATAATTATCCGCTTTTATATATCCATGATTATTCCCTTCCCTAACTAATGTGAGACTTTGTTTGTACTCTTCTTGCAAAGCCAACACTTTTCCTAGATTCATCTAGGAGGACAGAGAGATAGGCTTATATGGCGTCATGAGAAAATAGTGCTTTATACAAATTTTGCTGATCTACCCATTGTAACCCTAAACGAAGATTATTTTTTCCTTTTGCTTAGAGAATAGCACGACACTTTGAACTGGAGTGAGTTTGAAGAATTGGTGGTGTTTTTTTTTGGAAATTTAGAATCATAGAAATGACAAAGCTTTTAATAGAAAGGGTGCAATGTACGTGGGTGATTTTGCCGAATGGGATAGCACATATATTCAAACTAAACATAAAGTTGTGTTAGAAGCGAAGCAAAATGGTGCCCTCTGGAAGGAGTTTACAAACTTAACACAGATGCAGCTTTCTCATCGATTGATTTCAATGCAGGTTTGGGAATCACCATACGAGATAATCGTGTTTAAGTATTAGTTATTGAAACTAAATACCTAGAGCATGCACGTTCGGTGGATGAAGCGGAAGCGATTGCAGTAAAAGAAGGGTTGGATGTTAGCGATTGAAGTCGGAATTAACCTAATCCAACTGGAAACAGACTCTCTCCCTGTGTTTACAATCTGTTTAATAAGGACATAGATGATCTTTCAAAAGAGAGGGTTATCAACAAGAACAAAAGGTATTGCAACTATTCGGTGTTGGGAAAATTAAAACCCAAAACTTAATAAAGTCATAGATGAATTTTCCATGTCAATTCAAAAGCAAAAAAAGCAAAAGCATATCTAGATCATGAGTGTTGTTGATGGGTTTGATCTTCCAAGTCTAGATGAATCACGACTGACTTTATTAATTCTCTTAATTCAACTTTTTTCTATTAAACAGAAGTAGAGTCGTTTCTCAGCTTTGAAGGGATGGAGAGAAATCTGTAAAACGATATTTGACTTGGGGACCATAACCCCTATGTAACAGACCATGTTTTGGTCGGTTACATTGTTATTTCTAATTTGGCCTCTCATCAAATTAGAAATTAATGATGGTATCTACACATTTTACCCATGGTCAAGGTATAATTACTCCTCCGTATCAAGACTTTCACATAATTAGATCACTTCTCTTTGTCTATTTAAATAGCGAAAACATATTAAATAAATACATGTGTGGGCTCATATTATTGAAAATTCCAGCATAACTCGTTCACAACTTACCTTCACCTTCTCGAGAAGAGACGGGAATGGCGCAGCGCACCGGCTTGTGAGGTATGCTTTGAGGCAAAAGGAATTGAGAACATGGATGGAAGATTGGCCTACGGAAATGACAGGATTTCTTGCTTCTGAATGTTCGGATTCTATGTCCTAATTTAGTATTGTTTTTTCCCTTTAAAAAGAAATTAAAAACACTTTTAAAAAAATTTATAGTCAAAGGTAATTTGAAAAATTATAAAACCAAACAAAAAGCACTTGTGCTTTTAGAAGAAACATTTAAGTAGTTTTTCCCCAAAAAAGTGTTTAGAAAAAAATGTTTCACTTAAAAACATTTTCTCTACGATTAAACAAATTTCCATCGATCATCACTTTTAACCGCAAGTTCTCGAAAAATTATAGTCTAATGTCTAAAATCAAGGGTGATATATACTCAAAATCATAGTTGTTGTTTCCATAATTTATTGTTCTCTTATTTGTAACAAGATTCAAGAGTGTTGAATCCTTCTTTCTACGATGAAGGCTTGATTGATCTTCATGGTAGATAATGTATGCTTCATAATCAAACCAATTTAATTGATGTTCAATTCTTTTCTTATTTTAATTTCTTACTTTGTTCATTTTAGTCTCTGTATTTTCAAAATATTCGTTTAGTCTCTATACTTTTAATAAATGATAATTTTATTCTCTATTTGTAAAATTTTAATATAAATTCTACACCTAATGTTAAAGATCCCACATTGAATGGTTTATAATAGACATGAACTACTCCTCTCATTATTGTCCATTGGTTTTGAGATGGTTCCATGAATATTAATATGACATCAGAGCTCAAATGAGCATCCAGTCCAAAAAATAGGATCCCACCATGATCGATGAGCCAAAAGAACCACCATCTTGAGGGGCATGTTAAGGATCCCACATTGAAAAGAAAAGAGATCTTAGAATGGTTTATAATAGACATAGATTACTTATCTCATTAGCAATTGATTTTGAGATGGAATCCAGGAGTATAATGGAAACCTTTTATAAATAGAAAAAATGATATTAAAAATAAAATTAAGGAACAAAAATGGTTACTTTTTATAAGTGCGGAGACCAAAACAAACATTCTAATAGTATAGGGACTAAAATCAACTAAAAAATTAAAGTAACAAACTCACCAAAGATTAAACAAAATAAATTATTCTAAAAGCGTTATTCTTTATATACAGAGCTATTAAGCTACTCTAAGTAGAAGTGAACATATATATTTGTATAAAAAAAAATTCTTTCTTTTTTCCTAAAGGTTTTTATTTGAACAAAGTTACGTGGAGGACAACGATATTCCAATGTTTGAAGCGTGTGATGGACACTTGCTAATTTAGGATCAACAAAAAAAACATTGGTTTTCATTTTCTCTCATTTGATATGTTGAGAAATAATAGCAACCGACCAAAATTTTAAAATTTGACCATTAGAATGGTCACATTTTAAATATACTAGTAAGAAACACGTGCGGTGCACGTGAAATTTCATAGTTTCTATTTCAATGTTTAAAAATATAAAATTTAATTAAATAGTTAAAATTTATAATCTAAGTTGGTTTTTTTTATCTCCAAATATTTACCTCACCAAGTTTTTTCGTATTTTCAATGTTTATCTCATAAAACAACGTCTCAAAAATTCTCATCACCCACTGATGCGGTTAGTGTGACTAAAAATATTATTCTTCAATTACTTAAATTTTTTTTCTAAAAAAAACACATATTCATGGATTTTTCATCCTTTTTTCCCTAAACATAACAATACATAAAAGTAAATAAAACTTTGTTTCAATTTCTTATTTGAGTCATTGAAAAAAAAATGACAAAAAAAAATAGTGAGAGATAGAGATGCGTTCAGGACAACCGTTCTTTGCCATGTTCGAGTTCCGGTCCAATTCCTTGCCCTAGTTCGTTGGGAATGCCAACCGCAGCCATGTTCCGATAGATTGCTCCGGCTATTTTCATCACACGATGATCACCTTATGAAGGAGGAGGTCATTGAGAGAGTCCTCGCGGTTATCAAGTGTCATCCCAAAGTGGATCTGTCCAAGGTGATTCTATCTTATCACTCATTTTCTCTTTCCTTTTTCCAGTTGATTGAGTTGTTTGGAAAAAAAATAACTAAAAAAGTTGAATATTCGATCAAACAATCTAACTATATATAAGAAAACACAAGACATTGACTAAAGGAGAAAATTAATATACGGAAAGAGAAAAGAAACTCAAGTTTTGATGGAGAAAAAGTTGGGAGAAAGAGTAAGAAAAAACTCTTTATATAGTTGTAGAAAATAAAAGTTACGAAACTTTTGAAATTCCTTATTAATTATAATTCAAAATAAGTTATAACTTTTTAACATAGAAATAAGGAGACAAAACTCTCATTATTCTGACTCTTTATATTCTAACCTTTAAGTTTGAGAGTTTATTAGAAAGAGGAAATAAATTTGAGAAAAAGTAAAATTTGGAATGATGGAGATTACATATTTTAAAAGAAATGAAAAAAAAGGAAAAGTGGCGTGGGAGGGAGAGAGAAAAATTTATATTTGAACGACAAAATTGCCCTAAAAATATCAATGGAAATGTTGAAATTAAAAGGGCAAAATAGAAAGAAAAAAAAGGGAAAGTGGCATGAGAGGGAGAGAGAAAAATTTATATCTGAAGGACAAAATTACCCTTAAAATATCTATGGTAATAATGTTGAAATTAAAAGGGTAAAATAGGGAGAAAAAGTTTCTCCCTATGGCCCCTTTTATATATACTATAGATATGCATGTATGTAAAGTTACATTAATATGGTTGGTTGGCATTATGATGTATTAATTTTTTTAATTACATCATGTGACATGCAGGGATTCTTAACCCTATGTCCTTTTATAGGGATTTTAGAAGAAATTAAATAAGGTTTTAAATAAGTGTAGCCTCATCGTCGGGTAGCCGATCCAAATCCAGCTCAATCCCGATCTAAATCTAAGGTTAACGTTTGACTAATCTGGTCCAATTTAGTAGATTCATTAATTAAATTGGATACAAATATTTGTTTCTCTAATTAGATTGGCCCGCCCAATTGAATAAAATTAAATATAACAAATTATATATATATACATATATATATATATATCAATTAATTATTGTGTAGTATCATTTACATACCTTTATGACATTTTTTTCTTTATGTTAAAATATAAAAGAAACAAAAATGCAATTGAGCTTTTTAAAAATAAAATTATTTAAGTCGTAAAAATATGATATATTTAAGCTTTCTCGATAACCATTTGAAAAAGTAACAAAAATGGCATAAAATAATAAAAGTTAAAAAACACTTTTACTCCTGTACTTTCGCTAAAGTAACAATTTAATCCCTAAAATTTAGTTTGTAACGATTTAGTCTCTGTAGTTTCAAATTGGTAACAATTTAATTCTCGAACTTTAATATGTAACAATTTAGTCATTGTAATTTAAAGTTAGTTAACGATTCAGTCCTCATCATAAATTTTTTTTGTTAAGTTTCTTGTATGTATAGATTGATAAACTAAAGAGGGACCAAATATGTTTATGAATTAGAAAGATTAAATTGTTATATGATAAAATTTGACACTTAATTTTAATAAAAATTTTTACGATAGGGATTAAATTATTACAAATTTTAAACTACAAAGATTAAATCGTTACAAGTTAAAGTTCAGGGACTAAATTGTTACTTTAGTGAAAGTATAAGGATTAAATGTGTTTTTTAACCAAGAATAAAATAAAAACATAAATTCTGTTGGAGGCGAATCCTGGCCTGCCACGTGTCATGATCGAAAAGGTGAGCTGGTTAAACACGGGCGAAATGGAGAAGTCGACTCCAAAATACTCAGGTCAACAGTCAAGGTAGGACTTATAATGCCGAGCTGAGCTAATATAAAGTCCGTAACAGTGTCCCTTCCGTACCCGACAACACGCCGCGATTTTAAGGTGTGTCAGAACCCCTGTCGGGCCCAGTTTCTATAAATAGAAACCTTTGCCTTAAATGCAAGGTACGCAATCCTAAGTAGACTCGGCAGGTTAGCTCGGACTAGGACTAACTTGCTCGTCGGAGTGCTAACTTTGTTTTCCAGGTCTCAAAAAGTGTTCAGAGAAAGGGTGGGACCGTTGGCCATAGTTCGTCCTGAGCATTCCCATCTAAATCGTATTCGAGCTCGGTCAATTTCGGGCTCAAACAAATTCTAAAATTTAGAAAGCTTGGTTTGAAAAAAGGTTAAGAAAATAATTTTAAATAATTTATTATATCGGCCAATTGAAGTCCGAAGCTTCGATCCAATTTTGACCCATTGAGTTAGACTTATAGATTGAATTATGAGCTTAGGGTTTAAACAACATTTCTATTATATTATAAAATATCAAAATCGAAAAAAAAAAATCACTAATGTGAATACATGCATAAAATTAATAATAAAAAGAGTTTAATTTATTTAGAAAAAGTGAAATTCTCATTTATTAATTTAAATATTGAATTTATTAAATTTTATGACTTTTCTAGAAATATTCATCATATTTTATTGTTGCGATTTCTATATAAATTGAGATATCGACATTTTCATCCACTGAGATTTAAAACCTCAATTAGTTATTATACTAAAAGAGGTTTGAAATATACAACTATTTAAATTTTAGATCAAAACATTCATTTCTAAGAATAATACATTTTTCGTCAAAGCGATAGCTCATCGTTAATTTGCATATATCTTCAATTAATATTGTGAGTTCGATCCTCTAGCAGATACCCGCATGTACTAAAAAAAGAAAAGAAATCCATTTTTCATAAATTTAATCCATGGCTTCCTTCCTCTTTCAGAAAGAGCACATGCGACTCCCATTGGCCATTGGTAAATGCACATATTCACCATTAAAATTATACTTTCCATGGCTTACCCGACGGTGACCGCAAAGTGTCAAAAGTCCAAAGGGGATGTTTTGGTTTAAAATAATGCATTCATTTTACCACTTCAAACTCTTTGCTTGCAATAGCCAACTTATATCCTCACTTTACCATCTTCACAATTTTATTACCAAATACACTCTACTGATTTATTTTAAATTAATATTGTATACTTTGATAATTATACTTTTTAAGAGTATTTAGTGCAAATGGTAGTTTTGGTGATGTTGATCGAGTAGGGCAAAAGCGCATCTTCAAGACACAATTTTATTGTTTTAAAAAGTGGTCTACTGATCAGGGGATAAATGAGATGCTGGTTAATAATTTTCTATCCGTTTTTCTCTAGAAATTGTCCTCTAGGTGGTAGAAAAAAAAATTCAAATCATACTTGAAATAGTTTTTTGAATAGACAATTTCATACGTCAATGTCCCCAATGAATAGTTTGGGTGACTTGGGACCTCAAGGAATATTCTTAAGTATCTTGGGTTCATGTCATATGGAACGCAACTCCACCCAGAAATGACTCCTTACATAGGTATGAGTATGAGGACAGTCCCTAGGTATAACGGTATAAAGGCTAAAGGGCCGTCGACTTTCGGATAATCAATAAAGACTCTCACGAACTTCAAAGTAATTTTAAAATAATTATTAGTAGTTTCCCAACCTCCTCTATCCTTTCCCCACCCCTCTCAACCCTCAATCTATAAATAGCTCCACTTCAAGCTCCTTTCTTCATCCAAAGTGCCTAAAGATCTCATAATTTTAGAGACAAACAATGCATTTTCTCAAACTCATTGGCCTTTTTCAACTCTATCTTCTCATCATGACCCTTTTGGTCAAGTCTTCCAATGCTCAAAATTCAGCTCAAGACTACATTAATGGCCACAACTCAGCTAGATCACAAGTTGGTGTTGGAAATATCACATGGAACACCACTCTTGCTGCTTATGCTCAAACATATGCCAACTCTAGGAAAGGAGATTGCCAATTGATGCACTCCAATGGACCTTACGGCGAAAACCTCGCGAAGGGCAACAATGGCTTCAGTGGTTCGACTGCAGTCAACTTGTGGGTGAACGAGAAGCCTTACTATAGCTATAGCAACAATGCGTGCAACGGGGGCGAGTGCCTCCATTATACACAAGTTGTTTGGCAAAGTTCTTATCGTGTTGGGTGTGCTAGAGTTCAGTGCAACGATGGATGGTGGTTCGTGTCTTGCAACTATGACCCTCCGGGCAATTGGGAAGGGGAATGGCCTTATTAGCTACCCTTTAAATTAAACTAAAAGCTTCAGTTTCTCAAGCCTTTTAGTATGATATAAATAAAGTTTATATATGTCGTACTAATGTAATGGAAATCAAAATAAAAAGGTAAGTAGTAGTTTGATGCAAGATTATCCTATATGATGCTATGCATCTAATAGTCAGTGATCATGAAAGAGTTTGTTATGATGTAAAAGATATGTCTAAATATATATATATATATATTTAGGAGTTGTTTGATAACCTTTCCTGTTTTTTGTTTTTAATTTTTCATTTTATGAAAAACACGCTTGTTTGATAACCCAATTTTTTGTGTTTTGTTTTTTTTTTTTAAACATTTTGAAGAACAAGAGGTCATGAGTTTGAATCTCTCACACTCTCTTGACAATATGCTCAAAAAAGGAAAATAAAAAAAAGCTAAAGATGGTACCCTTGTATTTGATATGTTAAAAGAAAAAGAAAAACATATTTTATTAATATATAGGTTAAAAAACACATTTGATCCCTGTACTTTCATTAAAGTAACAATTTAATCCCTGAACTTTAACTTGTAACGATTTAGTCCCTGTACTTTCCCTAAAGTAACAATTTAGTCCTTGAACCTTAACTTGTAACGATTTAATCCCTGTACTTTAAAATTTATAACAATTTAGTCCCTATCGTAAAATTTTTTTATTAAAATTAAGTGTCAAATTTTATAATATAACAATTTAATCTTTCTAATTCATAAACATATTTGGTCCCTCTTTAGTTTATCAATCTATACATGCAAGAAACTTAATAAAAAAAAAATCACGATAAGGACTAAATCGTTACCAACTTTAAATTATAAGGACTAAATTGTTACATATTAAAGTTCAAGGACTAAATCGTTACCAATTTGAAAGTACAAGAACTAAATCGTTACAAACTAAAGTTTAGGGACTAAATTGTTACTTTAGCGGAAGTACAGAGACAAAAAGTGTTTTTTAACCTAATATATAAGATATACTGATAGAAATTTGAATAAGATTAAAGTAATATAATATCTTTTTTTAACCTACAAAACCGTTAAACTATTTATATCCTCTGTGATATCGAAGTGCAAGTACCCAATATCCAGTAACAGTTGAAGAGCAGAGGTAAAACTGATGGTAAAAACTATATATGTGTATAGTGTCACATTAGCAACACAACAAAACATATTTAATTACATTTTGCATCATTTAATAAAAGAATTAAAAAATCTATTTGCTAGCTTCATAACGAGAAATTGATAAAAAAAGTACTTTTGCATCATTTCTGCTTCCCAGGACTGCTTACGGGTTGGGTTGAATCGGGTTAGGGGTACTTTTGGACTAATCCAAATTTTCGGGTTGACCATATGTGGGAACCGACGAATTAAAAATTGATGGCCAATCAAACGCAACCCAACCCAAAAATTTCGGGTTGGGTTATCGGTTTGTCACTTTACTTTAATTTAAATTTTATTTTGTTTATAACCTAGATCGGAAAAAGTGTAGAAAAATTAAAACAGGAGAATTAGTTTCCTTTGCTATTTAGTTTCAGCCATTCTAATCCAAAGACATAATACTAAAAAGTATACACTAAAATCAATATATTTTTTTAAAATGTAAACCTTACTTTATACTAAAAATTTCTATTATTGATAAAATTTGTGTGAATATTTTGCAAATAGAGACTAAAATGATCACTTTCTAAAAGTATGAGGCAAAATACATGGATTAAAATAAACTAAAATTTAAAATACAGTAATTCCAAAACGAACATTTTCAAAGTAAAAAGACTAGAACCGAGACTGAAAGTATAGGAACCACAAAATAGTATTTTAACCTAATTTTTTTTATTCATAAGTTAAGAATGAAACTGAAAAGTCTTGAAAAGATGACTAATTTATATGTATAACATAAATTCTATTTCTTAAACTTACACAAAAACCCTCTTTTTGATAGAAAAGATAGATGCCAAAAAAAGAGAGTCAAAAGAGATAAAAGTAAACAAGGGTTGGCCATTATTAGGATTCACAGCGAATATGGCGGCTCCACAAGTTTAGTTTCTTTTTTTAACACTAGCTAAGAATAACAGCCATGAATTAAACCAAAACCATTCATTCTCATTAATTCTCCCTATAAATATACACTAAACCCGAATGATCTCCATCACATTCTTCTTCTTCTTTCACATTTTTGGCTACACCCACAAGAAAATAATGTCGAAAATGGCTTCCTTGTTCACCATCTTCCTGATCGGGCTGACCCTAAGCTCCATCGCCAGAGCCCAGAACACGCCCGACGACTTTCTGAAGGCGCACAAAAAGTTCAGAGACGAGGTGGGCGCGAGTGAAATGTTCTGGGACGACGAAGTGGCAGCTTATGCAAAGAGATATGCGGAGTCAAAGATTGATACTTGTGAAATGGTGCACTCTGATACACACTACGGCGAGAACTTAGCCACTGTAAACGGCGACCTTACGGCTGAGATGGCGGTGCAAGCGTGGGCGGATGAGAAGAAGYACTACGATTACAACGCCAACAAGTGTGTCGGCGGTGAGTGTCGCCATTATACGCAGCTCGTGTGGAAGGATAGTTTTCTGTTGGGTTGCGCCACTGTCAAGTGCAAAAATAATTGGACTTTGATCTCCTGCAACTATAGCCCTACTGGTAATGTTGTTGGTGAGAAACCTTATTAGGTTATCTAAGGTTTTTTATTTCATCTAAATGTACTCTTTTTTCTTTTTTTCTTTTTTGGTTTCTTGTACGAGAATTGTATGATTCATGCGCCATGGAAATGGTGCCGGTAATAACAATAAAAGCTTGATTGATTGGTTCATCTCTCTACTATCTTTTCTATTGCAGTACATGATTTTGATGGGGACAATTGTGTAGTTGTTTTAATTTGTTTCAATTATTTCTAACCTTTTGAATTTAATAGTAATTATTGAAAGAGTCTTATATTGTAATTAAGATTATTGTTAGAATATAATTTATTTTCTAACTATGTACATTAAAAATAAACTAATACTATATGCAATCTCCCGTTTGCTGGCCAAAGTGAATAAGTGGGGAGGAGGTGGCTAGTGGCATGATCCCCTCCTCTCCTTATCCTCTCGACACGATGAGTGTTTCCTCTCAGTTTTCGACTAGTTTTTCAGAGTATCTTTTCTATTTCTTGTGGTTTTTTTTCTTTTTTTTTTATTACGCTGTGTGGGAATTCAAAGATGGATGCTGATAGTGTGTGAGCTGTCGGGATCCCTTAATTGCATATATCTCTACAATAATGACAATGAAAATTGAGGGGGATCGAAAACTTCTGTTTCGAGCACTGTGGCACTCAAGGAAAAGTAACATCGGTGGGAGGAATTTTTCAATGTTCTGCGACATTTTGGGTCCCACAATGTCTATTCTGAAAATTAAAAAAGGAAACAATATTCTTTGTCTGTGGAGGAGGTATTTAAGGCTGTGCCAAAAAAAATTTTCACCCCCTCATGGATTATTCCTGGAAAAACATGCCACTTGCAATAGTTCACTTTCTCCTACCTCTCTTATGCAATATCGCGAAGAATTTCTTCCAACTCTTCAGCGTTTATGAAGTCAAATTTTTCTAAGTGGCTTCAGTTGAAAAATGAAGCTAGCCCAAGTGACATTTCTCTACCTTATTTTACTAATATATATATATATATATATAAAAAGGGAAAAAAACAAAATTAATATACTAATAATATGAATTCTACCATCCCTATTATGAACTTAGTTCAGCGGTAATTGACATATGTTTTTAACCAACAAATTATGAGTTCGCGACAGGGATCTGCTTGTTTTAATACAATAAGTGGAGGTGAATTTGGGTTATGAATGCTTGTTTTGCTCTATTCACCCGTAAGGAATCATAGAATTCATATCACTTTTATATTCATTTTGATTTTTTTCCTTTTTATCAACAGTAGTTTATTTTAAATATTGGACATAGTTTTCTTTTTTTAGAAAGAGAGATTCTTATTAAGGTATGTGAAAACATACACACAAAAGAAAGGCCTATAGAAAAGTACTCTAATTTAAAGAAATGGTAGTAACATCATAATTACAAAAGAGGTAGGATTTTGTAGACCATAACGATACAAAATTTTTTATACCCTTCCAAAGGCTGGTGGAAGATTTCGAGAAGTCTGTTTTTAATTCAATCTCAGCCCATATGACCACACAACTACGAGAATAATCTTCCTCAATGACCACACAACTAGAGAATAATCTTCCTCAAATCATTCTTCTCATTGCCAACTATTGCCTTAATTGTTGTAGCCAAAACCTTCCTTACTATCTAGAATCTTTTCTTTCATTTTACCGTTGCTATTATTTCCTTAGTGGGAAAATCATGAAGGTCAATACGTGTAAAAATACCTTATTTATTCTCTTAGATGTCTATTTAACAATAATTGTCTTGGTTTAGCTTCTATATACATGAAATTCAATCAATTATACTGTAATTTTCAGATCTTTCTTCTTGTGCATTTCATGCTAAACCTTTTATGGTATTAGAGCATTAGACACGAATAGAGAACTCGATTGAGTTTCGATTGACATTCAGTATAAACTCCTTGACCTCTCTATCACACAAATTCTTCCTCTGTGTTTTCATTTTTTGGCTCATGGCAGAAAAAGAAATTATCTCATTGACTATACAATCATTCCACCAATATGCAAGTCTCATCTCTATCAAGTTGAATTCCTCAAATTACCTATTGTGGAAGTCACAGGTGCTGCCGCTCATACGAACGCTTGGCCTAAAGCATCACCTTACCGAAAAGGCTCCCACAGTAGATTCAATCAAAGACAAGGATGGCAATTCAGTGACCAACCCTCAACCCAACATATGGACCAACAATGATGCCTCTTAACATCTTGGTTACTAGGAACCATTGCTGAAGATGTGTTAGCATTGATTGAAGGTACTAAAACTGCAAAAGAGGTATGACATTTTCTTGAAGATCAACTATTAACTATGACTAAAAAGAATGAATTACACATTAACGAAGCCTTACTCACTTTGGAAAAGGGAACCTTGACTCTTGATAAGTATATCAGAAAATTTAAGAGTTTGTGTGATAAGCTTGCTGCTATGAAAAGGCCTTTAGAAGATGTGTCAAAAGTCTTTCACTTAGCTAGAGGATTGGGGAGCAAACTGTAAGGATTTTAGGACAGCCACGTTGTCTAAACCCCCTTATCCTTCTTACAATCAATTTGTTCTTCCCTTGAAAACACATGATCAACTTATTTCTATTGAAGAGACAGAAGAAAAAGCTAGTAAAATTCAAGTTAATCAAGCTTTTCTACTCAAACCGAGGAAGAAGTAAGTGGAGAGGACGACAATTCTCCTTTCGAAGAAGAGGATTCCATCATAGGGAACCAAAGGATCACGACAAATCTCAGCAACGTACTCACTCTCCTTTGAAAAACAATATGTCACACCAAGGTGTTAGTAACATGATAGATTTCAAGCAAGACAGAGGAATAATATGCTAAATATGTGGTAAACATAACCACACGGCTCTTGAATGCTGGAAGCGCTTCGATCATGCTTACCAATATGAGGATATCCCAGAAGCCCTTGCTGCACTCACGTTAAATGAAATTGAGGATAACAACATCTATGCTGATTCTAGAGCAACGTAACACATGGTAAATGATCTAGGTAAAGTACAATTTGCTCGCTCCTATTATGGTCCTGATAAACTGTTCGTTGGTGATGGTAAAGGTTTGAATATCACCCACATGGGTCCAACTTTATTTAAAACTCCAAAAGGTCCATTAGTTCTTAAAAATGTACTTATTGTGTCTGAAATAAGAAAGAACCTCTTATCTATCAGCAAATTAACTCACGATTATAATTGTTCAATTACCTTCTTTGATAATCAATTTCTTATTAAGGACCGGACAAGTACTTGCTGAAGGCTACAAAAGAAAAGTGCTATATCAGTTGGGAGAATTACATACCAAGCATAAAGATAATCCAGCTACCTACCTTGCTTCATCTACTGATTTTTAAAAATCTTATTTAGTTTCTTACAACAGTGCACCAATTGATTCTGTTGAAACTGCTTTGATTGCTAATAAAGCTTCAAGTTCTTCTTCTATTTGGCATAAAAGATTATGTCATTTAAATGACAATTTCTTAAAAATTCTTGCTAATAAATAACTCGTTAATGTGACAAGTTGGAAAAAGGAACAAGTATAACTTGGAAAAAGTTGTACGTTTTTCTTTTAAATCTACTGAAAATTATTATGTGAAACCTATAGATAAAATATATTGTGATCTTTGGGACCTGCTCCTGTAGCTTCTTGTCAATTTTTTAAATATTATGTCAGTTTCATAGATGATTATTCAAGATTTGTGTGGTTTCATCCCTTAAAAAAGAAGTCTGATTTTGTTACTTGCTTTGTTAAATTCAAACTCTTAGTAGAAAATCAATTTGAAGGAAAAATAAAAGTTTCTCAAAGTGATGGTGGTGGAGAATTTCAATCTATTGCCTTTAAAAATATCTTGGAACAAAATGGGATCCATCATCAATACTCTTGCCCTTACACTCCTCAAGAGAATGGAGTAGTAGAAAGAAAACATAGGCACATTGTGGAAATAGGTCTATCTCTTATTTTTCAAGCTCATATGCCTCTTAAGTATTGGGTTGGTTCCTTTTTAACTACCATTTACCTCATAAATCGCATGCCTACACAAACTTTATGGATGAATTCTCCTTTCCAAAAATTGTATGATAAAGAACCCAACTCTGACAATATAAAGATTTTTGGATGGATGTACTTTCCATATCTAAGAGATAATCCTTACAAAAGCAAAATTTCGAAACAGACATATCCTTGCATCTTTTTTGGATATAGCATAGAACACAAAGGATATAGGTGCCTTGATCCAGTGAACCATAAAATTTATATTTCAAGGTCTGTTGTGTTTGACGAAGAATATTTTCCTTTCAATGAAAAAACTCCTAATAATACCAACAGGAGTCCTTTCCCTCTTTTTCTTACTAATTTTGCCGGGACGTTAGACAAAAGTGAGGTATCAACACACAAAAGGAAATAAATGATGTGTTGACCGACAATGTCAGAACTAATATATCTCTTGAAGAACCTGAAACCCCAACCCAAATACTGATCCAAGAAGCAAAGACACAATTGAAACACACGAAGACAATTCAAATACAACAAATGAGGACACTCACCGAAGCCTTGACATTGCCTTAGCAGATGAAGCCAATCACACAGCAGAGCAACTTGAAAATTTAGAAGTGGAGCAATCTATAAACTCAGTATCTACAGCAGAGCAATCTCTTTAGAGGCCCTCTCCAATCCAATTGTGATGCTAAAATACTCTCACAGAATTTTTCCGTCAATATTCATGGAATTCTATCTCAAAACCAATTGGCAATGAGAGGAGTAATTCATATCTATTATAAATAATTGTAAGGTTCATTTTCCTTTTCAATGTAGGATCCTTAATATGCCCCTCAAGATCGTGACTTTTTGGCTCATCGATCTTGGTCGAATCTCATTTTTGGATCAATCGCTCGTTTGAGCGTTTTGACTCAGATAACATGTCAATATTCATGGGTTTTATCTCAAAACCAATTGGCTATGAGAGGAGTAGCACGATCCTTTTTTCTTTTTCAACGTGGGACGATCCTTAATAAATTCCTCGTCAATTTCTCAATACTCTTACAAACTTTAACAGAGGCTTTAAAGACGGACAATAATATGCAGGCAACTAAAAGTCGATTGAATGAGAGTGAGCCAACCCCATTTCGAAATGTATGAAAACTTCCAGCTTTCAAACTTTCTACGAATTCTTTCAATGATAGGTTCCCAAAAAGAGTCACATCGAGGATTCCCACCCAGAGGCATGTTAAGATATATAGAATAAGGGAAGTGAGACAGTAGGGATACTCCAAATCTGAGCTCGCTGCAGAAGGTAATCGTTGGAAATGTTAAAACCAGAAAATGATGGCTTATGCAGATTCATGTTGAGATCCAACGAAAGCTCAAAGGATTGTAACCAGCCCATAAAGATTACAAAGTTTAGTAATGTCTGCGCTAGAGAATAGAAGAATATCGTCAGCGAACAGAAGGTGTGATGCATGAAAATCACCTTGCTGAAGGTGGAACCTTCAATGAGGATCATTTTTCCAGTAAACGGCTCACCATGGCCAAAACAAATAGAAAAAGAAATAGTGGATCCCCAGGCCTTTGGAGGAAATGATTCTAAGTATCTCTCGGCTTACCATTAAGGAGAATAGAATAAGAGACTATGATATAGCCTTTAATCCGTGAAGTCCATTTATTAGAAAATCCCTTCTATCTTAGGACCGAGGAAGGGAACTCCAATTCAGTTTATCAAAAGCCTTCTCAAGGTCTAGCTTAATAATAACTCCTTAAGAATGGCATCAGTAATTTGTCTGCGGTGGATGAAAGTAATTGGTGGTTGGCAATCGTAGAAGCAGATTTTTAATGTACATAGTTAGAAAATAAATGATATTTTAACCATAATCTTAATTACAATATAAGACTCTTTCAATAATTACTATTAAATTCAAAAGCTTAGAAATAATTGTAACAAATTAAAACAACTACACAATTGTCCCCATCAAAATCATGTACTGCAATAGAAAAGATAGTAGAGAGATGAACCAATCAATCAAGCTTTTATTGTTATTACCGGCACCATTTCCATGGCGCATGAATCATACAATTCTCGTACAAGAAACCAAAAAAGAAAAAAAGAAAAAAGAGTACATTTAGATGAAATAAAAAACCTTAGATAACCTAATAAGGTTTCTCACCAACAACATTACCAGTAGGGCTATAGTTGCAGGAGATCAAAGTCCAATTATTTTTGCACTTGACAGTGGCGCAACCCAACAGAAAACTATCCTTCCACACGAGCTGCGTATAATGGCGACACTCACCGCCGACACACTTGTTGGCGTTGTAATCGTAGTRCTTCTTCTCATCCGCCCACGCTTGCACCGCCATCTCAGCCGTAAGGTCGCCGTTTACAGTGGCTAAGTTCTCGCCGTAGTGTGTATCAGAGTGCACCATTTCACAAGTATCAATCTTTGACTCCGCATATCTCTTTGCATAAGCTGCCACTTCGTCGTCCCAGAACATTTCACTCGCGCCCACCTCGTCTCTGAACTTTTTGTGCGCCTTCAGAAAGTCGTCGGGCGTGTTCTGGGCTCTGGCGATGGAGCTTAGGGTCAGCCCGATCAGGAAGATGGTGAACAAGGAAGCCATTTTCGACATTATTTTCTTGTGGGTGTAGCCAAAAATGTGAAAGAAGAAGAAGAATGTGATGGAGATCATTCGGGTTTAGTGTATATTTGTAGGGAGAATTAATGAGAATGAATGGTTTTGGTTTAGTTCATGGCTGTTATTCTTAGCTAGTGTTAAAAAAAGAAACTAAACTTGTGGAGCCGCCATATTCGCTGTGAATCCTAATAATGGCAAACCTTTGTTTACTTTATCTCTTTTGACTCTCTTTTTTGGCATCTATCGTTTTGATCAATTCATACAAAAAGAGGGTTTTTGGGTAATTTTAACAACTATACATCATTTCGGAAGACTCGCACGTTTAAATTGCCGGATTCAATCTTCGAGCGTTCTTCACGATCTTATTGTTTTTGGTCGAATATTTTCGGTAAAAACAATACATATAAATTAGTCAAATTTTTCAAGATTTTTCAGTTTTCATTCTTAACTCTATGAACAAAAGAATTATAAATTTTTAACCTTAATAAGCTTATCATTAAGTAGTCATAGCATGTAGACATCCCAAATGTAACTTAGATTCACCTATTAGCAAATTAAACCTGCCTTATAGAATTTATGTTCTACATATAAATTAGTCATTTTTTCAAGATTTTTCAGTTTCATATTCTTTAATCTATTAAAAGACATATTATCAATTTTTAACCTTAATAAATCTATCATTAAGTAGTGGTTCTATTAGAAGAGCTCGGTTGTTTCTACTTGAACATGGGTTTATAACTTTTCAGGAACTGCTTTCAAAAGTTTTTCATCAATTTCTCGTTGAAGGGATGGTCCAAAGGAAGACGATGAAGATAGCAAATAGATTAAATTCTTTTTTAATTAAATGATGCAAATTGTAACCAAATATGTTATGTTTAGTTATTATGTGACTTGATGAGCCAAACAGGAACCTAACTCAATGGTAATTGGCATATAACTTATTCTCGATTTGATGAACATGTATAAGTCAAGTGCGGCTTGTACACATTTCAATTAGTATCCGACCAAATTAGCACATCAAACCTATTTAAATCTATTTTATTGTATAATCATAATTTAAGGATATCTCCTGGAACTAAAAAAAACAAATAATAAAGATATCTCATAGAGTTACATTTACAAATTATTCAAAACACAATCTGTCTATTTGAATTCAAATTTCTCCATCCTATTTGTGCGTTTAATATTTTATTCATTTAAAAAAGCATTTTTATAGAAAAACATAACATCAACATGTGTATTTTCAAAAATAAAATAGATTAAGGTTTTGATATTCTGAAAAATATCATAATCTGAATCAAACTAAAACTCAAATACACTTAAAAAAATAGATTCAAGCTCGGGTTCCCTTATCTTACATTAGTCCAAATTGGTGCGTTCTTTGCCAATCTTCAAATAAATCTTTGGATCATCTATTTCTACACTTTCCATATTCGACGGCTCTATGGACTTGTCTCTTTGATACTTTTCGTCTAGCTTATGTGGTGTGCCTGCTCGCATTAATCATATTATTCATGAAAGCCTTTTCTGCTCGTTATCAAAGAGAAACCTTCTTTGGTGCAAAATGCTATTGGATCTTTCCTGTGGAACCTCTGGTTGGAAAGAAATAGTTGTACATTTTCGGATAAATCCAAATCTCACATTCAACTATGGGAGGATATCAAGTGGCATCATTTCTTGGTCTTCAACATCCCCACTTCCCCTCTTTTTTATAATTATGACATTGTATATTTTTTTTAAAAAAAAAATTGGGGTGCCTTTATATAAGTCTCCTCTTTTGTATTTTCCTTACATACTTTCATTGAATGAAGTGATACCTCTTTTCCAAAAAAAAAAAAAAACTTATATGCTATATTTGAGAAAAGAAAAAAAACTTATATGCTATATTTGAAAAAAGAAAAAAAAAATTGATACTGCAGTGAAATTTTGAAAGAAAAGATTATGATACGGTTCATCTCAAAATCACTTGACAATGAGAGAATTAGCCATGTATCTTATAAAACCTTGTTATGTTCCCTTCATCTTTTAGATGTGAGATCCGTAACATGCAGCTTCAAGATGCGGCTCTTTTGAGCTACCAATTTTTTCCTAATCTTTTTCTTTTTTGGATCGAATGCTTAATTGAGCGCTTGTTCTGTGACCATTTTAATATTCAAAGAATTCGATCTCAAAATCAAGTGACAATGAAAAAATTAGCTCATGTATCTTATAGACCTTGTTACGTCCTTTGATATTTTAGATGTTGATTCATAACATACTACCTCAAGATGTGGCTCTCTTTTGGGTTCACCAACTTTTTAGGCTTCTTTTTTTTAAGGAGAGATCAAATGCTTGTTTACGCTTGTTGGACTCTGTTACCATCTTATCATTTATAAGATTCTATCTCAAAATCAATTGATAATGAGAGAAGTAGTCTAAAGTATGTCTCCTCTTCCCTCTTATGATTTTTGAACAAATTGAAGGCAAATGGATCAACATGCGAAGGAGCAATGAATCTGTCCCAGAACTTGCTGCATAAAACCAGTAATTAACTAATTCTTATAAAGTTGGTAACCAAAAACGTATGGAAAAAGTTGTCTTATTTAATGAAGGGTTAATATGGAACGTTGGCCATTGGCTCACATGGCTACAAGCCCCAAAGAAACTGACAAAGTCTAGAAAGATTGCGGCTGCTAAATGCGAAACCATGACTTTTGATAGTACCTTTTTCTTGCCCATGTGAGTGAGCAAATTGCCTTTCATAATAATCTCGTTCCTTTCTTCTATCTTCAAAGTTATTATAAGAACACGCATGTCAATGTCAAGATTTTATTTTAGGGTTTCGAGCCTATATGAACCTACCCCATATCTTTCTATCCTTCAACAACTCATATAATTCAGTTAAAGAATGAAATGTTGAGGGTGATTAAAAAACTAAAGATTTTGATTTCAGTGGAGACTGCTACGATCATGATAAACAGTGTGAAGTAGTGTGACATCCGAGTAGAGATGAGGAGTAGATGAATTAATTGATATCAAATTCGAATAAGGGAGATCTTGAGATCATAAAAGAATGGTCAAGAAAGACTTAAAAGAATTGATAGTCACTACTTATATAACAATGCATTTTCCTTTTCGGTAACTCAATTGTAAGAATTCTAAAGTCAAGCGTGCATCTTGGAGCAATCTTCGGTTTGGTGAATTCTTAGTTGCTTTACTAGGAAGCAAAGTAGGTGAGTCGGGGCAATTAGGTGCCAAGTCTGCAAGTTTTACTAAGCGGGACATGGGATCAATTTAATCTCTGGCATCAATTTAATTACAGGTTCATATGATTTTATTAAACTAATTTCTTTTGAATTTGACTTAATAAAAATCAATTAACTAAAAACAATTAATGATTTCAAATTAACTCAGGTAAACTATTGGAGGTTAATTTTGATTAATTTTAATGCTCTATAATTAACTAAAATTATTTATAATTTCCATGAAATTTTCATACACAACCAAATATCGTTATTTTTTATTCTCAAATATCTTATTTCCAAGCATCTAATTCTCAGACATCTTAGCTTATTCCAAATAATATTAAACTAAAATCTCAAACCAAACGACTCTTTGAGGGTTCAAAAAAAACACCTCACTATGTGGTAAAAGCCAAGACCATCATGGGACTTTAGTTGAATTCCCAACAATAATCCTCCCCTCGAATAAAGTACTACCGAGCCTCCCCTCAAATAGTAATTCATCCATCCAACTCTTATGAGACCTTCTGGGTGAAACTAAAAGCAAAGTCGTGAGGATTATGCTCAAAACGCGGACAATATCACTCAGTTGTGGAAATACTTGGGGGTATTTCGATTATCTGTTGTCATTAACAAATGTTATAAGAAAAAGGATTAATCGGAAAAAAAAATACTAAGGTGCCTTATTTAATAATGATGAAATTCTAAAAACAACATTTTTATATATGTTGTAGGGTCGGACGGTCGCCCCATGAAATTAGTCGAGGTGCGACTCATGGATATAAAAATATATATATTTTTATATTTTCGACATTTTTTTATTTAGAATTTGAAATCTTAATTGCATAATTACCTTAAAAAAACATATTATTAACTCATTTAATTTTTATTAAAATTAACATATGTAAAATATTATGAATTATATAATATTGTAAAATAATAATCCTACAAAATTTATAACATATATTTAATAAATTAATTAACAATACTTTTTATTGAACTAAATATTAATTGATTATTACCGTCCATTTAAACCTATATTAATAGGTTCTGTTGGATAACCATTTTGTTTTCAGTGTTTTTGTTTTTGGTTTTTAGTTTTTGAAAAACAGGATGTTTGATAATAACTAATTTAATTTTCTGTTTTTTATTTTCAAAAATCATTTTAAAATTCTACGTAAATGTTTTTAAAAAAATTAGTTTTTAAAAACAAGTTTATGTTTTTCAAAATCTCATTTCTTTTTATAATACTTAAATTTTTTTTGTTCACATTTATTTTTAACAAATTTCTTTCTCTTTAATTTTTTTTCATAAATAGCTCTCTAAAAAATTTATTTTTTTCTCTCTAAAAATTTAAATATTTATTATTATCTCGACTTCAAAATTTTTATTTTTTATCTTTTTATTTTTTATCTTTTTATTTTTTCTTTTTGTTCTATTAGATCACACTCATCTCTTTCTAAAAATTTAATATTTTCCCGAACTTTTATCTTTCTAAAATTTCTAAAATGTTCCTAATCTCTTTTGCCTCTAAAAGTTATATATATGTATCTTTTTTTACTATAACTTTAATTTCTTTGTGTATTTAATTTTTTTTTCCTAAAACATATATTTCGAATCGCGTTTTTATATCTAAATTTTTTCTCCCTATATATATTTTTTTCTCTTTCTATTTTTTTTCTTTAACATATATTTTCCTCTCAACTTTACTCTTTTTCTCTAAAACTTTTATCTTTTCGTCTTTAACTTTTCTTTCACTATTATTTTTCAATTTTTTTATCTTTCTAAAATTTTTCTTTCAAAAATTTATTTCCATATCTCCAAATTTATATTTTCATGTCTCTACATTAGGGATGACAAAAATTCCCGCAGGTTCGGATCCCCGTTCCAAGAATAAGAAATTCGTGTCTCGGTCCCATCCCGATTCCATTTTTTAAATAATTAATATATTTTTATTGACATATTTATTAAATTGTGAATAAAATAATAAATATGTTTTAAAACTGATTATTTATACTAGTAAATAATAATTCTAAAAATAATTAATATATATTTATTAAATTTTTATTTCTTAAATTCTGAAAATAATTAAAATGAATTATAAAATCGGTAATTTTTCCGTGAATATGCCGATCCCGTAATAAGAATTTTTTAACATGGATCTCGATTCCCCGATTGAAGAACGAGGTGCAGACAAGGGATTAAAATTTTCACGTGCATGAAAATGAGGGAGAGTATCCTTACTTTCGTCCTACACCATTATCATCTATAGTCTACATAGAATGTTCTCACAAATATATATTTTCAATTTCAGAAAACTAAAAATGGTTATCGAACGTGTTTGTTTTTATGTTTTTTCAAAGCAAAAAAACAAAAAATAATTATCAAACATATATGGTTTTTCTTTTTTAAAAACAGAAAACTAAAAAAAAAAAACAAAAAACACAAATGGTTATTAAACAGGTCCTGAATACTTTGAGAATTACAATTCAATTTAAACTACTAGACAGACACACATCCAAAAACATAGAATTTCTTTACCGTTTTATTTTTAAACTCTTTCGCTTTGTGGTGAAGGCAAAACGAGGAAAAGTCAAATCCATTAATAACTTCTTCCATCCTTGACAGTGACAATATTTATCTATTTATTAAAGGTCCAAATCATTCATGTCGATCCACTTCAATATAAGTCAACTGATTTAGATACCTATATATTTCGGACAAAAAGATTGCTGAATTCGAAATTTCCACTTGTTATACTAAAAAAACCATAAATACCACATCTATTATCATCTCAATTATTATTGGAATAGAAAAACAAAATTTATGTGTTCTGTTTTCCATGTCTTTTTTTTGGAGAGATTAAAACATGTCTCACAAGTTACAATATCCCTCAATTATTACTTCTTTTTCTCCTATATATGTCATTTTCTTTTTTCATTTAGAAAAATAGAAATCTGTTTTACAATCATTCCCTCTTTCATTCTCATCAACTTTTTTTTCTTTCCAAAAACATACATAAGTTCGTTTTAACTTAAAGTTCATTTTTTAAAATATAACTTTCAAGACTCTCTCTTTTTCTCTTATCTCTTCTTTTTAATTATGAGCTAAAAAGGGAAAAAAAATACCTTCTTTATTTGTTTCCAAGATTTATACACGGTTTTTTCCCAAATTTTAAAAACAAGATTTAAAACAAATATTACCAAATCTATCTCTGCTTTAAAACCAAAAATAAAAAAAACGAAACAAAATAACTAGATATATATAAGCATCAAGACATATATAAATAAATAACTCATAACTTTATGTAACTATTTAATATTCTTAAACATAGATGCAAATATATTGCATATGATCAATATAACAACATCATCATCATTCTGTCACATAATATAAAGTCCCAACTTTTAATCATCTGCCAAGTTCATTCAGTAAGGAAGTTGGCCAATATAGTTGCCTGGAGGATCATAGTTGCAGATCACAAAAACCCAGTTGTTCTCACACTTCACTCTCGCACACCCTATACGCTTACTGTCCCGCCACACTATCTGCGTATAATGCCCGCACTCGTCCCCGACGCAGCGGTTCGCTCGGTGGTCGTAAAACTTCTTCTCAGTTGCCCAGAACTTCACCGCCTCCACCGCAGTCATCTCGCCGTATCCCTCAGCCAGGTTCTCGCCGTAGGGTCCATTGGAGTGCACCATCTCGCAGGTCTCGCTCTTGCTGTTGGCATAATTCTGAGCATAGGCAGCCAGGGTGGCGTCCCAGGAGACCGGCCAGACACCGACCTCGGCTCGGACTGCGTTGTGCGTGTCCACGAAGTCTTGGGGGGAGTTTTGGGCCATGGAGAGGGGAGCTATGAGGAACCCCACCAAGCATATTGTATAGAGAATGGTGGGGGAAGGGGAAGGGGAAGCCATTTTTCTTCTTTTCAAGAGCTTTGGAGGAGATTATTCTTTTGGATTGGTGGTGGAGATTTGGGGTTTAGTAAAGGATATTTATAGAGGAAGGTGGGTTGGTGGCTTTCATTTGCAGTTGGAGAATTGTCTAAGGGAAAAAAAATAAAAAAGAGAAGATGGGACAAAATAATGAGAAGGGTGATGATTTTTCTATTGTTTGTTACTTCTTTTCATTCAAATAATGGGAGGGATATGGGCCATGCATGTGTCATCTGACCTGCTTTTGTTGATAAATTTTGCCTCTTTGTTTGGTATGAAACTGTCCCTCCTCATTAATGGTGGCTCATCTTTCTTTCTTGCCAATCAAATTTGTAAGTTTTAATGATATATGTGTATAAAGGTTTAAATACTCTTTTTGAGTCCTGTAATATTTCAGCCGTTCAGTTCATTTTAATCTCTATACTTTCAAAACGTTCATTTTGATTTCTGTATTTTAAAAAAGTGATCATCTTGATCTTTTAACTTTCATTTTTATCTCATTCATGACATTTTACATACTAAATTTCTTGTAATGTAATTATAAATTTTTATAGAAGGATTTCCATTGTATATAAAATTTGTGTTAAACTTTGCAAATATGGACAAAAATTGTCATATTTTGAAAATATAAGGATCAAAACAGATGTTTTGAGAATATAAAAGATTAAAATGAACCAAAGTTAAAAGTACGTAGAACGGAATATACATTATGAAAGTATAGGAATCAAAATGAATCCAAAGTAGAGTATCTATAAACATATCATATATAATGATGATTACATAAATATTGTAGTTAATTATAAGTATACAAGGAAAAATTTTCAAAATGAATAGAGATGATACTAACAAATCATAAGATAATGAATGCAATATTTTGTTTGTATTCTAATAAAAATATGGGCATACCTGACTTGTTAAGTTCACATGCATTCCTTACAAAAGGGCAAAAAAAAAAAAAGGAAAGATAAAAGTTCACATGTATTTTATAAGAGAATGTTGTTGAAGAGAAAGGAAACTTTATTCGTCCTATAATTTGTGATCTTTGTATTTTAAAAAAGTGACCCATTTATTCTTTATTCAAATTAATTTTTTATAAAACGAAATCCTTTAATTAACACAAAGTTATGACTATCTGTTTTTTAAAAAAATTGAGAGTACAGTGTCGTATTGAAATTGTGATGGACAAAAATAAGATAAAAAGAAAATAAGAAATCAAAATGATCACTTTTAATTAAAAATTTAGGGGTAAATTTGTAATTCTTTGTATTTTAATAACCCAAGGTAAAACTTTAGTCACCGAAAGAACCTAAAAAGTTTACTTTACTAATTGACGTGCTCTTTTGTACCTTTTTAGATTGGATTAAAAGTAATTAACAATGTAAGAACAAGTGCATACTCCCATAATTTACTGCACAAAAATTGATTAATTTTATTAAAAGTGGGAATTGTTTATGAAAATATTTATTTCAAAATCAAAAGTGTCCCATGAACTGACAAAGTCTCAGCCGTTGAATAACTTACACCTATTTTATTTTATTTCATATTATTTTAATTTTTCTTATTATTTTATTTTTGCAGTTGTTTTGTTTTATGAGCAATTCATGGTCTTAATAGTACTTTGGACATGTGACTCCCTATCCCTTTCATAATCTTGCCTTATTATTTTTAGAATTTTTCATGCCTTTGTCTTAACTTGTACGTTTTGGTAATTGAAGCTGATTTTTCTCCTTGTTTTGATGGGTTTTTAATTCAACTTGGAATGTCTTTGTATGATGTTAAGTAATAATGTAAATATATGTATATAAAATAAATATATCAGGACGATCTATAAATTTAAGTTTTTAGATTTATGCTTAGTTTAGAATTGTTGTGGCTCATAAAATAATTGGCGTCAACCCTAGTTTTTATTAAGAATAAAAACAACTAGAAAATGAAGTAGATGGGTGCATTTGGTTGGTGGTATTGAAAACATAGATATGAAAGCAAGAGATTCCGTGGAAAATATAGTTGTATTTCATGTTTTCAATGTTTTCGAATATGTGTCTAATAAAAGATTCAGAAATTGAATATCAATTTTAAAAAATTGTTCAAAGTGCGTTTAATAATGCATGTGTAAATAATTATAAGAATAGTGGTAGTTACCAACTAAAATTTAATTCTAACGTAAAACATTATTACTTCATTTATTAACATATATGATATATAAACTTTGTACTTTATTATTTTATAATATATTATGTCATACATGTTTTAATTTTAACAAAAATAAATGAATTTACAACATGAAATAGTATATTGATCAAAGTTTTTATCTTTTCAGTGTAAGTAAAAAACAAATCTGCCAAGCAAATAGGATTGAATCTTAAAATAAAAAACACAATCCAAATTGCATATCAATAAGTTTTTAACATTTGGTAAACTTCAGTTATATCCAACAAAATGTTATACTAATTTGAATACAAAAAAAATGTAAGGAAAAAAATTATATAACATCATATCAGGCCCAATTGAAAGGTGATAATTAATTTAAATGGTTATTATTATAACCAGCTTTACCAAATGCTAAAAATGGTTACTGGTGGGGATGGTGCGGTAATAAGAATATGTGACCTTGTAGTATCGCCTACCATAAGTTCTCGTATTTTTTGCCTTGTGACTAGTGTTGTTCAGTCCAGGTAAAGCGAGTCCCAGTTATGAAGATTTACTCCACATAAACCATATAACATCAATTTCGAGAAATAAAATGAAAAATATGGAAAATTGCTAAAATTATTTTTTAATCACTCTAAAGTATTTAAAATCTATACCAAACGGACTTTAGTGATGGATAATTAAAGAAGACATTGTTTAAACTTTAAAACCTCTATAGCATCATTTTTCTGCAATAAAATAATATTGATGTAGTCCATTCATCGTGTCTCGTGCTAATTTTTAGCCTAAAATGAGGGGAGTGTAATTTTAGGCTTCAGTTTACCCGTGATTTAAGATATGAAATAAGGTGGCTCGAAAATTTTATCTGTTTGAATATAGAATATCCAGCCAAAAAATCGAATGAATCTTCCCATTTACCATGAAACGTGCAAGATAGAAGGTTAACATTCCGCTGCTCAAGTTAGTACAGATTGAAATTTACAAAATCGGGTTGTAATTGAGATTAGGTTGTACCTGCCTTTATACATGGCCATTTGATAGGAAAGTCATTAACTCATAAATTTTCCTCGAATTTACCAGATGTTCTAAAGATGACGAAACAAATTGAGATAGGGATCGGCACCCGATTGTAATTGAGTTTGACCTCCAAACCTCCGCATACTGATGGCTCCTTATAGCTCCCTTTAAGGGGTTATTCCGATGGTTCCACGTGGCATCTCGAATCCCCCACAACACTATCAATCCAATCTCTTTTTTTCTTTTTCTTTTTTTTGAGTACCACTATCCATCCAATCTAAAATGTGTTGGTTTAAGCTCAATAATAAATTCAACCTTTATAGTAGATTTTTGATTGGTTTATGAATCATTTTAAATCTAGTTTGAGTTTAATTAAACAAACTCGAATTTATTATTAATTAAAATTTTCTTATCATATAATTGTTTGTCTATAAATTAATTTCCATTTCCACGTGGCTTGAATCCAAGACCAGCTTTACCAAATGCTAAAAATGGTTATTGGTTGGGATGGTGCGGTAACCAAAATATGTGACCTTGTAGTATCGCCTACCATAACTATGAAGATTTACTCCACATAAACCATATAGCATCAATTTCGAGAAATAAAATGAAGAATTTTCCATTAAAGTAAATATAAAAGTTACTCCAAATGTTGCACAAGATAATAATCCTCCCAAATAGGATGAAGTTTACAATTTACTCCGAACTTATTATTATTCATATA